>BLSH010026954.1:471600-486436 GCA_018402905.1 Glandirana rugosa | reverse complement strand
AAAAGTGTAGCCGCGCTCTTGAGCATCTGTGGCACAAAGCAGTTTCTCAAAGACTTCAACCAATACAAATCTGCCCTCCATAAATACAATTCTCGCCTCCACACTGCTAAGCAGACCTATTTTACCACTCATCACTTTCTCACCCAGTCAGTCAACTTCTCTACCTTCAACTCCCTGCTTCGTCCACCACTACCACCCACTAACTCACTGCCCAGGAGATTGCTAATCATTTCTAAAGCAAGGTTAACAATTTGTGATGAAATCTCCACTGTACAGGCATCTTCCCCAGTTAACAACCCATGTCAACAAGCACAATCGACACCATCTTATCCAAACCGGCTACTATAAAATGAGGTTGCTAAGCTCCTTTCTAACACCCACCTAACTACCTGTCCCCTCCCTATTCCCTCTCAAATACTACGGTCACCCTCTGACTATCCTACACTCTAACTCACATCATCCCCCAATGCTCTAAAACATGCATTAGTTCCCCCCCCCCCAATACTCAAAAAACCATCCCTGGACCCTACCCATCTTAATCTATGCCTGATCTCTTTGCTCCCCTTTTCCTCCAAACTCTTAGAATCCCTGGTCTACAACCAGCTGAGTGACCACGTTAACCTTCTTGACCCCCTTCAATCTGGGATTTTGCCCTCACTCCACAGAAACTGCTCTTAAACTCAAATGACCTACTAACCACAAAAAACAATGGACACTACTCTGTACTCCTACTTCTGGACCTTTCGGCTACCTTTGATACAGTTGACAAAAAAAAAAAAAAAAAAGACACACACACCTGTCCAGAATATATTGATTTGACACGGTCACCCACCCAATGCAGGAGGAACTCCTGCAACCTCCCCCTCCCCCCCACAATGACAAGTCATTTTGGTTTGCTGGAGAACGCAGGAGAATTGAACAGGACATTTGCCCTCCCTTTTCTCCTCTGCGCTGGCCAGTTCCTTCTCTTTAGCTTTTTACTTTGTTCGAGCTCTGGGAGGGGAAACACACTTAGCCAGCTGTTTTTTCACTGGGAAAGATCTTTGTCAGCTGTCCCAACACTGAGTCTAGGTCAGGACCAAATAGATCTCCTGTAAACAGTAAACTGCACAGTTTACTCTTAGATGCTGCATCTCCTTGCCAGGTCTTTAACCACAAAGCCCATCTGGCTTAGCAAACTTCATCAGGCCCCCTGAATATAGAAAGGTCTTTAGTACACATGTATAAAATGGAGTACAGGACTTCCCCCTGGAGGGGTACTCCCCCCTCCTTTTCTTGTTATAATGTGAACACAGTCTCCCCGTCATACTGTGTTTATATCCTGTCCTATGGACACCAATGGAGCTTGCAAGCACCACACATTGATGCTCTCTGGTGCATACCTTTAAATAATGTGGATCGTGCGTTTCCTGTACTAGATGGGAGGAGCTTCTCATGAGCCGACCTGGAAGATGACTTAGGAAAAAGGCTCTGGTTCAGCCCATTCCTTAATGGCTTCTGAAATTGCAGGATGTACTGGAAAGGTGCAATTTTTAGGCTCACTCAATCCCATGTACATTTGGTCATGCAGAGAACTCTCTCCTCGGCCAGCCCCAATGTGTCATTGTTCTAAGAGCATCCACTTACTCCAAAGATAGTTTATATCTTTGAGGGTCTGCTACCGATTCCTTCCTCCTCTTCCTCTGAGTCTTCTATGGAAGGAGAGGGGATAGGCCCTCAGGGGTAGGAGAACCTCCTTCAGTCTCCACCACTGGGATTGTGAGCTCAGAGGAGCCAGAGGCAGATGGCTGACTCATGGATGGGTCTTTGAGAGGAACAAAATGATTGAATAGTTGCGTCCAAACTCTTTCCTGACTGATGCAATTAAAATCACTGCATGCAGAAGCAGCCTCTGACAAACAATACAAGTTTGGCACAGTTCTTCCACCCCTCAGGCACTTTTGCTTTGCATGAAGGACACTTGTCAGCTGGTCAGAGATCTTCGCCACACACACACACTTGTAATGAGCCAGCCAAAACTTCTAACAGGCTCAACCAGATGCACAATAAAGTAACCAAACATCTATTTGCTCTGACAGGCACCAGCCACCGGTGGGAATGGACCAGTGTAAAGGAGGCATTACCCCTCTTACCTGCACCCTGCTGGTGCCAGTCGCTGCCTCTATTGCAGGGTCGCATCCACCTTGGCTAATGGTCCAGTTAGAGTCCGCTGCGCCAGACCGGAACCGGCTTTGAGCACCAGTTCCGATCCTTCTCCCCCCGCGCCATTTCTGCCATTTGACGTCATGTGCCTGCTCTATGGCACCGCCCCTTTCTGGTTACCTCACTTTTAGCGGGGGCTGAACTCTATCACCCACCAAGATGGCAGTGGCCTGCAGCACCCGGAAATACAAAAGCCTCAGCCATCCTGCCAGCGCCTGAGAGCAGCGGTATCCCTAGAGCAGCGCTTTGTTTCCTCCCCCCTCCCCCCCAGCAGAAAGGAGGGAAGAAGGAGCCTATCCTACAAGCAATGTGGGAGGGCAGATCTGTCCAAAGTAAGGTGAGTAGGGAACCCTTGACCTCATGACAGCACTTAGAGGAACACCAGGAGGGTCAGGTCTCAAAGGAGGAAACAAACTGAGGTGTATGGGGAGATACCTCCTTTTTAAAAAGGTGAAGGGGTGTTTCCTGTGGTATCTGAAGGAGGAGCCATCTCTCAAAGTGCTGTCCTGAAAGACACAGGGGGGAAAAAAGTGTGCAAAGTTGCATGACTGAGCAATTGCCAGTTAAAGCAGAAGTATACCCATCGATTTGATAGTGTCAAAGAAGAGTTAATATTCCTGGCATGCCAGAAATGCTAGCTGTCCCCTTGGTTGTGCTCTCAACCAAACCATCCAATGGGTGATGTCATAATGGATCACATGTGCAGCATCATGGCAGATGCAGATTAAACAGAGGCTAAGATGTCAGCTTCCTTGGCTGAAACCCATAGGAGGGTATACTCCCACTTTAAGTAGCATAGTGCCAAATAGCAAAATATTCTAGTCATGAAGGGGTTAAACCCATCAAGTGGTTAACCGTTGCTATACCTTAAAGGTCCCATACCTAGTTTGAGTGTATGGATAGTTTCAAGCTAGTGACACTTGACTAAAAATGAGGAACAGCAGAAACACCTACCGGCAGCAAACCTCAAATGGATCCACCCAGAGAGTCATTTCCTTTGGCAGTCCAAGATCGTCATAATCTACATTGCTTTCTGCACATGCTTGCGCCAAAACAGAGTCAATACTCTGACACTTGTTTATTCTTATGCATCTTGGGGAGAGAAAAGTTAAGAGTTATACTGATCTTTTATCAAACCACTGTTACAAAGAAACTCTTGTTTAACTCCATCTAAGCTTTTGTTTTTAATTTATATGCCAGTAAGATTCAGGGCCTGAGTGGTTAAGGCCTGCAAAACACCACTGGAAACCATAGACATTCAGGCATCATTAAGAGGGTGAAACCCTTCTATGAGATCATGACATTTAAACATTTAAGGGTTGCAGGGACATAATAGCAATTCCCTTTTCAACAGAAGAGAATTTCCCAGGTGCCAGGTAATTTACACACAAGCGTCAACCACAGAGCTAGGGGGAAAGGGCCTAGGACTTCCAACCCATGGAAATGCAATCAGGGACTGGCTGTTCTTGATAAAACATCTACACATTTAGCATAGTCAATGAAGTTCAAGAAAGCCTATAATTGTAGTGTATAGTTTGAAAGTTTAACTGGATAAGATGCACAACTTACCGAAAAGCTTGTCCTTTGGTTGGATTTTCTGCATACCAATGAGATTTATATCTTGCAAATAGTATGGTGGTCAGTTTAGCTGCAAATCTTTCAATTTCCTGCTTGCTCAGCTTCCTGTGCTTCTTCACAAGCATTGTGATAAAGACTACTGTGGCAGCAATTTCTTCTTTCATGGTAGGATAGTCTTGTGGCACAGGATGTTGGAAAAAGCTAAGAAAACAAAATCGATGGGGATAATAAAACCATACCCATTATGTAAAAGGAAATCTAACTCTCAAGACTGGTTTACCCCTACAAATTTACAATGTTGTATTAAATTTTAAAGGTTTCAATTTTTATCTGTTCGTAATGGCTGGTCTGAAACACATGGCCACCGCCAGACCTGCATATAACAATACTCGCCAACTATCCACATGAACTAAAAAACTAGAAATAAGCTTCCCTTGTACCCTGTTATTCTGAAGAGTTGTGTCCGTGTGCAAAGTGAATGTAGTGGCTTTATAATTAATCAGCTTCTGCACTTGCAGGCTTCTAATGAGGAAATGGCAGGATCTAAATCACAATGACTTGTTGCAGAGGATATCCAAAAACTTGTATTTGGATCTTAATACAGACTTCTCAGGGGAAAGAAAAAAAAAAAATAATAAATCTCTGGGGGCGTTGCATGCACCCATCAATGTACAGAACACATTCAGGCAACCATATTGCATTTTACAGAAGTACACAGGGCTGCAGATTAAAAATGAAAGGACATTTTTAACATTTAATATAGCCAATTACAAAATGACTTCCATAGCAATTGTATGCCCTATAATTTTGATATCCCCACTCACAAAAAGGAGTTAGCCTTTAAATGCCCAAGATTGACTTACAGGCTACAAACCATATTTACTCTAGCGCATACATTAGCATTGTGGCATGCTTCCAACATAGATATACTGGTTTCATGAAAGCAGGTTTGGACCACAGCATGCAGGATTACAATTACTAGTAATTTAGGACCAGAAAGCAGGAGCCATATCTTCATGTACCCACAAATTTCACAAAACCACAATTTGCTCTGCAGACTAATGCCTCGTACACACGGGACGATGATCATATGTACGATCGTCTCAAATCATATGTTGGATAATGTAAATTGCATACTGACTTCACTACACGATCGTACGACCACAGAAAGAACGTTCAGGTGCATGTAATTAGCATCAGGCCGTTCCTGACATCGGAGCATGCGTGTTTTGCACAATACAACTTGTACCAACTGCTCTGTACGCATGATACAATGGTCGTATGACCGCTTGTTGGTACGACCAAGTTTTCTAGTCTGCTCATACAACTCCCCTTGTATGTCCATCATATGCCGGCTGTTCTAGTCGCGCATACAAACAATCGATTTCACATACATGGGTCGTTCATACGATTGTCGTCCCATGTGTAAGAGGCTTAAGTGAGAACTCAACCAGATGCTACATACCAATACCATATGGGTTGGAAACATGCATTAACAGGTTGACACAAGCAACAGAATCCAGATGGTGTCAATTAGAACAAAGACCCATGGATACTACTAGGGCTCCCCATTTTAATAAAAAGGGGGGGGGGTCAACATTGACTGTTCCAGGGTTCAACTACAGAAGCCAGTATGAACACTTCAGTCAAGGTTAGAGCACAGAAGAATAAAGCAGTCTGTTCTTGGTTGCTGGCAACATTACATTTAAATTACACTCCAACATCCCCTTAACAGGATATTTACCTACAGTATATTATGTGGTTTGTGGCACACAACCACACCGTTTACCACCATTATACTGGGGACAGCTTTCACAAAGTAAAAAGATGCTTCTTCTCTCTCTCCCCCAACAACAACAACAACAACAACAACAAGCCAGTAATTTGACTGGCAGACTACTATAGGCCACGCTCACCTGATACCAAGCTTGTGCTCTTACACCCCCATCTCTGGCTGGGGTTTAAATAGGCTGGGATGTGGATTCAGCCTGATTCAGGTGTTCCTGATACACATGACATTAGTTAATTAACTCTAGCACAATTTCAGACTACAGAACCAAAGCAAACCTTGTGCCTAGGATCACATTGGAGCTGTTTGTCATGTGATTTGAGAGATAAAATCGCATGACAAGTTGCAGCCTATTGGCAGCAATGGCACTGTTCCAATCAGTGCGACACAGATTTTCCTGCACTACTTTTGCCAATTTCAGGTGCAATTTCAATAGACATCTGTGCATGAAGCCACACAGATGTCTATCAAGTAGCACCTGAAATTGCGCTGACCTTGCTACTTCAAAATCGCGCTACTTCAACTGAAGTAGCAGCGATTTCAAAGTAGCATCAATGTGAACCAGGGCTGTAACTATTGTCTTCCTGTATCTGGAAAGCACTAGGATCAGTATCATTTTGTATTCATTTAATATAGATAGTAAGAATTAGTGATACAATTGCAAATTGTTTTCCTTGCTATTGAAGTGAAATATTTTGTCTATAAGTTATATTTATATGTTGGATTTATTATCTTGCACATAATCATTTTAATCATTTTTTTTTTTTACTTCTCCAGTTTCCAAGTACACCCTCCACTAGGGTTGCCACCTCATCCCTTTAAACCCGAACACACATTAATTACACAGGTTCTGTGGCTGATTAAGGTGGTAATTCAACTCACGTGGTGCCTTATGTGCATTAAATTAGCCTCAGAACCTGTGTAATTTATATGTGTTCGGGGTTTAAAGGGATGAGGTGGCAACCCTACCCTCCACTCATAAAGCAATACAGTCATTCACTGCTATATCTACATAAATATAAAAACATCAGGAAGGGCACACTGAATTGATTTTGCAGCAAGTTTGACATTTTTCTAAAACAACAAATATTCAGTTTTGCTCATTGAGCTGCTTAGGAGAAATTTGCACAAACAAGATATATAAATTAATTAATCCGCTACTATTCATTAATAGGGTGTTTTTTTGAGAGCCATATTTAGGGCAGTTCAGTTTATTCCATTCAGAATTTTTTTCATTTGTTTTTTTCCTTTTTTCTTGTGTGATCATTATTTGTGTACTGACACTTAATTTTTATGTTTATTGCTTTGTGCACTGGTCCAAATCATTTGGTGGAGCGGGGATTATGGTGTGGGGTTGTTTTTCAGGGGTTGGGCTTTGCCCCTTAGTTCTAGGGAAGGGAACTCTTAAGGCGTCAGCATACCAAGACATTTTGGACAATTTCATGCTCCCAATTTTGTGGGAACAGTTTGGGGATGACCCCTTCCTGTTCCAACATGACTGCGCACCAGTGAACAAAGCAAGATCCATAAAGACATGGATGAGCGAGTTTGGGGTGGAGAAACTTGACTGACCTGCACAGAGTCCTGGACTTATCCCGAAAGAACACATTTGGGATGAATTAGAGCGAAGACTGCCAGCCAGGCCTTCTCATCCGTGCCTGACCTCACAAATGCACTGCTGGAAGAATGGTCAAACATTCCCATAGACACACTCCTAAACCTTGTGGGCAGCCTTCCCAGAAGAGTTGAAGCTGTTATAGCTGCAAAGGGTGGGCCAACTCAATGTTGAACCCTATGGACTAAAGCCTCATACACACACTGCGATTGTCGTACGACCGCACATCCAATTTTTCCAAAAAAATGATTTTGCCTAGCGTACTGATTAAGGATGGGCTCGGGCGTGTTCACAAGTGCACGTGCCCGAGCACGCCAGGAAATGTACCCTGCCCTGCACTAATTACAGGCAATGAGACATTTCCCAGATGCGTGACTGTAGCGATCGGGGAATGTCTCCCTGCCTGTGATTAGCTCAGTGCAAGGTTCACTTCCCAGTGGGCTCAGGCACGTGCACTTGCGAACACGCCCGGGCCCATCTTTAGTACTGATGTTAGTAAAATTATCGTTCAACAAAGGTGAACGTAGTGACGTGCTACAAGTGTATAAAGAGGATGTTCAGTTTTATTGCGTCACCCTTTGGGCCCCTTGATTTCATGTTTACACGACCGAACACTTCCGGCTCATTCCTAGGTTCCGATCATGCGTGTTTGTACTTTCAACTTTTGTTTGTCCAACTCCTGCACAGACGAGCCAAAAATCAGACGTGGCATCGGCAGACAAAAATTTTCTAGTTGGCTCATCCAGCTTTTGTTGGGCAATAAATGAAAATCGACTGTTGAATGGAGCATACTAACGGTCAGATTATCGGATGACAGGCTGTCATACGAACATTTTCAGCCGATAATTGGACCATATGTACGGGCCTTAAGACTGGGATACCATTAAAGTTTATGTGTGTATAAAGGCAGGCTTCTCAATACTTTTGGTAATATATTGTATATCATCTCCCAGTTGTCTGTTAAACGCCTCTGAAAAGTGATCCACCAAAAGTCACTTTTCAGAGTCCGGTGCAAATTCCAGCTCTGTTTTCCCTGCAAAGAGAAAAAGCAGCTGTTCAGCGGTTCCTCTCCGTTCTAGCGTGGGATCAGCTGACCTGAGGGGGGGGTGCAGTGAGGTTGGGGAGAGAATCCCTGTTCACAACGGAACACATCTGCAAATCAGATGAGTTCCCATTGAAGGAAATGTGCCTGGAATTCACACCGCACTGCCTAGAAAACACAGATGTGTAGATGCCATGCATATATGTGAACCAGGCACATTGAAATGAACGTGTTTTTAAATGTCCTGCAAATTGGATGCGGTGTAAGCCGCATCCAATTCGCATAGGTGTGAACCCAGCCTGAGTGTGTTACTAGGGCTGGAAACAAGCCCATTCATCTGCAGTGGCAGAACTACAAACCCCCCCCCCCCCCACAACATAATGTGAAACAGCCTTTGCTTTGTAATTGTCAGGCACAACAGTGAAAGCACCGACTGCATATTGGCACAATCTATGCATCTTCCTGCAGAAAAACTAGTGAACAAAAGACATTCATCCCTGTAGAGCCTTTTCTCATTATTGCAGCATAGTCCTTTAGGCTGGGTTCACACTTTCTGCGGCCGTGGCTCACCGCAGGGGGTCTGGTGCGTCCCTGTTCACAGATGCAGGTGCGAATCAGGTTTGAATTTCTACCTGAATTCGCACCTGATTCAGAGCCAAAGACGCACAGGGCCCTTTCCAAATGCGGACCGCGGCCGCCCCGGACCTGTGTGAACTGGCTCCATTGAGAGCCGGTCACACTCTAATGTAATGCGAATTGGATGCGGAGAAACCCACATCCAATTCACATGAGTGTGTGAACCCAGCCTGAATGTAAAATACTGTGTACAGAGATTTGGTGCACTAACCCTTCTCTCCTGGCTCATAGACATTCATAATCTCACACAAATGAGTAACATGGTTTTGTGCATGATCCATGGGGAGGAGGGGGTCCCATTTATTTTGAGTGGCTCCCCAATGTACCAGTGCATCTCAACCCAAGTGCATTTCAATGCACCACAAAGCACAGATGTGAACTATCTTTGCACTGTGGTGCACTGCATCACAATGAAAGGTTATTTTTGCTGTTATGGGCCTTGTGGAGCATTGGCAGCTGACTCAAATGAATGGGCTGCCTTAATGCAATGCACATATGTAATGTACCGAAAATCACCAGACAGGTGTAAAGGGGGCATTAAAATGTATCTATAGGCAAAAAATTACACAAGCATTAACACAGCAGTGTGGTTGTTTTTTCAGAGCCCCCCTTATAGTATAGTTGTATTACCTGTTCAGCCCGACAGTTCTTCCAGTTCTGCCTGATCAGTTATCAGTTATCAACTGTAACAGGCAAACTGCCCAACAGCAGTGGCAGTTACACTGAGGTCCCATTGATATATGTGCATTGCAGCAATGGGAGAAAAAAGTGTGACACGTATCTCAGCAATACATGGCAATACGCCTGCTCTATGGGCGTTGCGGTGACATTCATTGTGAGAAGCTCTCAAACAGATTGATTACACTCAATTCACTAAAGCATATTGCATGCGGTATTGTGGGCATGTGACACATTTTTCCCAAATATCACATGCAATACTGAAAACGTCAGTTCACTATCCCTTATATGGCATTTATCTCAAAATGCTCAGTATATACCACATAAAACAGCATTAAAGTCAATCTACTAAAGGAAATTAATAAATAAATGCATGTGTTAAATAAGTAGTGGTCCAGGAATGCACATAGCTCCCAACTGTCCCTGGTTACGAGGGATTGTCCCTAATTTGGAACAATGTCCCTCCATACCTCATTCCTTCTCATTTGTCCCTCATTTTGGTCTGATCTATATCGCTATATATAAAATGCACTATTTATCTTTCAAAAAGTGTTACCCAGTGCTAAACCTTTCACCCAATTTCTAAATTGCTGCTTTTGTAAATTCCAAAAGCCAATACAAAGGGATAATAGTAGTTAAAAAAAGCACTTGTAGGTTTAACAAATCATTTTTTTGTAAAATTCTGCTTTAAGGGGCATGACAGGGGGTGTGTCCTATACCTATATACTTTTGCTAATAGGTGTCCCTCATTTCCATCTCAAAAAGTTGGGAGGTACAGGTATGCAAAATTTAAAGGGTAAGTTCACCTTTACCAAATAACTGCCTATGCGGCTGAGGGGTCACTGTAGATAAAAATAAACTGTGCAGCTCTGACTAAAGTTGAATAATGTCCTTGCTATAGGTGTAGGCCATTTACGTACATCATGAAGCCTGACTGTAACACTCACAGGATGTTGCTAAGTGAGGCCTAGTCATCACTGCTCACCTCCACCATCACAGGAGTGAACTCTCAAATGCTGAGCTCAGAGCTACTGCGTCAGAGGAGAGACATACCATGTGAGGGGGTTTGAATCAGAAAAAGATCTCACTCCTGTGATAGTGGAGGTGAGCAGTAACAAGTAGGCCTCACTTAGCAACATCCTGGGAATCTTTCAGTCAAGTCTAAAGTGGTTGTAAATGCGTCCCATCCCCCCCCCCCCCAAAAAAAAAAAATCTGCAAAGCAAAGGCATAATGAGCTACTACTAGCTCATTATGAAACACTTACCTTGGAACAAAGCTGTTGCAGTGGTCTCGACACACCGCTGTGACGGGCGACATCGTTCTTCCGGGTCTACGGCTCCGTCCAATCACAGCGCGGGCTCCAGCGCTGTGATTGGCGGAGCCGCGCTGACGTCACGCTGACGTGCGCACGAGAGCCGTCATTTACGGCATGAATAAAGAAGAATTGGCACCCTGGGCTATCCCGTTGCCGATTCTTCAGTGCGCATGTGCCAATGACATCAGCACATGCAGATACAGGGGATACCTCCTAAACTATACAGGTTTAGGAGATATTTCATGGACCTACAGGTAAGCCTTATTGTAGGCTTACCTGTAGTTTAAAGTGGTTGTCATGATGTAACAACCACTTTAATGAGGTATGTAAATGGCCTACACCTGTAGCAAGAACATTATTCATCTTATACCTCATACACGTGGGCGTAGTAGCAAAACGTCAGGACCAACGTCAGGCAAAAATCAGCGTTAATGAGCGTTAGTGAGCGTCGGCGGCAATAGGCGTTTTTTTAAAAAAAACGTTCCTCTGCTATTTTTTAACCTGAAAACGCTGGCGCTAAAAACACTGGTTAACGTTAGTACAGCGTCAATGCACGTTAGTGAGCATTTTGCCAGCTCAGTGTCAAAAACGCCAAAATGCTACAGTCTCGGAATGTGCGGGTCATGCGTTAGATTTACAGCTTAATAACGCCGACACCACCTACAGCTCAAAAACCTCTGAGTTTTTATGGGGCCATTGAATAACATGGAGCGCTGCAAAAAACGCTGTGTCAAAAAACATCCGTGTGTATGAGGCCTTAGTCAGAGCTGGATGGTTTGTTTTTATCTACAAACACTCCTTACCTGCATAAGCAGTTTTTTTGTAAAGGTGAACTAACCCTTTAAGGAATGTTTCCTGGTTGTTAAGGAGCCAGCACCCACCGGCGCCCATAACAACCACTGAATTTCTGGTTGTTAAGGAGCCGGCATTAAAAAAAACAAAAAAAAAAACAGCATGGGGTGCTCTCTTAATGCATGCCAGGCCTTTCAGGTATGGATTTTGAGGTGAACCCAATGCCCCTTGTATACATGGTGGTGAGGGGCAGAGTAGGTGACTGCCCCAGTACAGCTACTTGGCAGCCTGCACACATGGGTTCAGATCCTAGTCTGAACATGCCCAAGCCCATCCTTAGTGACCAGTCCTAGTCTCTCTTTTTTAGGCACAACTTTTTAAGACCCATGACCAGATGTGAGACACTACTTTATGAAAAATGGAAATCAAAAGTGTAGATGTGGTGTATAAAAATCAATTTAGTTTCAGCTATCATTTTCAGAGACAGGATATATAATTTATTAGTCCTCCTTCACACAGGGCGTACCCAGTGCGATTACTGTGTTTACTTGCAGAGATTCCGATCAGGTGCACAGCCCTGAACAAAGAGTGTGAGTTTGGGGACACCTACCTGCACCCACATGGATGTCAAATTGGGAGCATTGGCTGTGTCTGTGCCGGCTCTGCATCCCAAATAACATGAATTGGACTGCCTGCACAGCACAGAATACTTCTGCATCCCTGTGCAGGTAAACATGGCCCTCGCATGGGGTGCGCATTCATACACCCCATGTGTACAAGGCCTCTCCGTGAGCATCAGATCAAGTTTTTCCCCATCTTTCTGCAATTACTTGTGGGGATATGATGGCAGCAACAAATGATCATCTGTTTTTATCAGCTTGCTTTTGCAATGGGCTTATTTTTTCTTTTTTTTTCTCAACATATTTCCACTTTTTAGCAACATTTTTTTTCCATATTTTCTACATTTTACACTTTTTTTCACTTACAGTCAACATTGTTATATTTGATTTCACATTTTTATAAACAACAGAAAAAAAATATTAGACTGAGACAACAAAATGCAACAAAACATATGCTGCTGATTGTTTTGCTTTGATTTTCCTTTTTTGAAAAGTAATTTATTGCTTTTGAAGAAGAGAATTCGGGAATCCCATTTTCTTTTAGTTTTATTGAAATGACAAAAGTGACACCTGCTGGATGAAACATGTAAATGAAAGATTATTGACATACATTCATGTATAATACAACATAATGTTAATATTAAGTTCATGTATAATAAAACTTGTGAATGAAAGATCATTTGCAGAAATGTATGTATATTATAACATAATGTAAAATGTATGTAATAATTAACATAATGTTAATATAGAATTCATGTATAATATAGCATTATGTTAATGTTACATTCATATATAATATAACATAATGTTAATGTAAAATTCATGTTTAATATAACATAACGTTAATTTTGAATTTATGTATAATTTAAAATGTGTATGAAAGATTATTTACAGAAATTCATATATAGTAAAGCATACCAGAACTCAAATTACATGAAAAAACTGTCATCAAGAAATAATTGCATGCATTTAGAGATACATATTTTAGAGACCCCTGGGAGCCCAAAACCCCGGCCTTTTTATTGGTCATGGGGCTACTCGTCATAGATATGAACTGATAGGTGCACAAGGCGGTAGGGGATAATGAAGCATGTTGAATGTTTGGGGTTACATTTAGTATGGTGGAAACGTAAAACAGTAAACGATATTAAATCGCGTCATTATCATTATCTTGAATTGCATTACAATGACTAGAATCTTTATTCTTTTACATACAGTATTTAGTTATTGCTAAGATAAGACACAAAATATGCTGTGAAACAACATTATTAACACGTCTGCTTGTTGGTTCATGGCAAATGTTCATATGGCTCTTTTTTTAGAACAACATTTGGTAATTGGGCACTTCTCTCAAATAACAAAAGGCCTATTATGGACATATACTGATTCCCCAAGCAGAAGGAGCTGATTCTGAAACAAAATATTCCTCTTCAGTATGGATATATGAACAGGGCATATTTTATATTTTATATTTCATTCCTTCAAAGAACAACTCTTTTTAAATGCTCTATTATTCTTTTTATACTGTCATAATGAAGAGAAATCACTGCCCAAAGTCGCTTAAGAAAAGAACATTGGACAGCAGAGAGCGTCAGACTAAGTGCAGTAGTATGGAAATACTTTATTAACCAAAGATAATTGGCAACTCACATTTGCTGCATAGAGTAAGGCATATATATCTCCATGTTAAAACATCTGCTCGGTCTAGCGCACTGTCTATGGGGTGAGAGGCCACTGTTGAGACCGCCAGGGAGATGCAAAACCATTGTGCGAAGAACCAGAAAGTCCCAGGAACCACGCTGGAACACACAGGGATGCTGAACTAAATGTGACCTCACTGCTGGCAGGACAGGAAACAGATAGGAGTGATGACGCGTTTCAAAGCTCATTGGCTCCTTTCTTAAACCATACAATACAATTCTATGAGATCAGATATGTTTTTATATGAAGGAAATACGTATATGTAACCATGCTATACCATCATAATACCATTTCTTGTAACCTAAGCAGATTAAACCCAAACAGAATCACACAACCTCTGTTTTAAAAGTGCATGAAAAATATCTTTCCTGTGAAAAAAATGGAATGAATAAAATTAACAAAACTCAAAATCTATAATACCATAAATGGCTAGCGGCGCTTTGTGAAGAGGAGGAAGCATGAGGAGTGGACACCTCCGTCTGCCGCTGCTGCACTGTGGAGTGTGGAGGAGAGTGGAGACACAGGAGGATCCTCTCTCTCCACAGCCCGGTAAGTGTCAGACCTCCTGCGAGGGGGGGTTGCTGTCAGTGCTGCGTGCCCCGCGGGAGGACACCTCTCTCTCCTAGGAGGACACAGAGGTGAGAGGAGGTGTGAGGTGTCACGTCGTCGCCGTCTGCCTCCACAGGTGAGGAGTACGAAGGAGGAGAAGTGTTTCGCGGCGATCGGTAAATACCATAATATCTAAAACTCAAAACAATTAAAATAAGTAAGGTAAAAAAAGTGTCCTTTCTATAAAAAGTACGTGAAAATTTTGTCTCCAACACACTAAGACAAACCCAAATTAGACGAATCCAATGTTCTTTACCA
>BLSH010026954.1:450064-462605 GCA_018402905.1 Glandirana rugosa | reverse complement strand
AGTGTCAGTGCTGGAGGAAGATGGAGAAGTGTATATACGGAGGTGTATATAGAGATCCCGTGTAATGAACTGTGTGATTCTTGGCATCCCATAATCATCCCTACCCCATCCAAGTTCAATTCCCCTAATAAAAAAAAATGAAAAAAGTACCATCCTGTTCTGTGTCTCCAGATGTGTGGAAAAGTGTGATTGAGGCAGTGTGATCAGGTGAACCGCAACAACCAGCCACCCCTAAGGGGACCATTGGCTACATGTGCACCTAATTTTTTTTTTTTGTAATAAAAAAAATAATTGGGTTCATTTATGTTGTTCATTTTTATATCTGCCTGGAGAGTATCTTTATGAAAGCTAGAAGATGGCCTCTGATATAGTAAGTGTAGTTGAAACCATTCCTGTGTGAAAGCAGATATGAATTTGGATGGAACTATTAATGAAGCTAATGAAAACACAAAATCCACCTTGTCTTCCTGCAAGATCAGATAAATGGAAAAGCCAGTTGGATTAGCAAGATGGTGACCTGTTATGCAGCACATACAAAGTTCATCTTTGGTCCTCGAAGATATCTTAGAGAGCATACCTACTCCTGGCTGCGTCAAATCTTCAAATTCCAATTTATTTATTTTTTTGCTGCTGTGATCTGACTTCCTGTTAGAGGGTGGCTCCGTTGGTTCTCTGTGGTCCCACTGTATGTAGGAACGTAGCCATCACCTACAAGATGGACTAGGTACAATGGACTATGGCATTTGTAGTATGCATGACCATAACGTGCACCACTCATTCCAAACAAATGGAAGTGAGGGGAAAAGGAGAGGTCCAGGGGTTTACAGAGGACATTACAAGGAAGCAGAAAAACACAGTATGAAACAATTTAATGAGAAATAGATTTTAGAGCTAATACAGTATAATGATTTAACTTTTGGAGTGGAAAAAGAATAGAACACATGTGAAGTTTACTACCTGTGCCCCCATTATGGAGATTCCCCGTTCCTATTTGTCATGTTTACAATTATCGCTGAAAGTGAAAGTAAACGAAAATTGAAAATTTTGGGTTGTCCTCAAAACAGTATTAGAGGAAAAATCTTCCAATGGGGACACTAGTTCTGGTGGCAACCAAGGATTCCCTCACTTTGCAGGGATTTCCTTTCACTTTCTGATATGACTGTGGGACAGGAAATTAAGGTGAATCTCCCTAATGGGACACGAAAGGCATAAGAAAACAGTAACAGCAATTGTAGCACCCTCCTAGATAGGTTGCTAAGAAATTTTAGATTTGGCTGGGTGGTAGTTAGCCCAGTTTTGATTGGTATAGTTGTGCAGTTAGGTTCTCGCTAATCTCAGTGGTGTTGTGATCTCTCACTGATGCCAGTAGGTGTCACTGGCATCACTAGTTATACAGGCTGGGCCATTGATATGGATACATCTTAATAAAATGGGATTGGTTGGTGATATTAACTTCCAGTTTGTGGCACATTAGTATATGTGAGGGGGGAAACTTTTCAAGATGGGTGGTGACCATGGCGGCCATTTTGAAGTTGGCCATTTTGAATCCAACTTTTGTTTTTTCAATAGGAAGAGGGTCATGTGACACATCAAACTTATTGGGAATTTCACAAGAGAAACAATGGTGTGCTTGGTTTTAACATAACTTTATTCTTTCATGAGTTATTTACAGGTTTCTGACCACTTATAAAATGTGTTCAATGTGCTGCCCATTGTGTTGGATTGTCAATGCAACCCTCTTTTCCCACTCTTCACACACTGATAGCAACACCGCAGGAGAAATGTTAGCACAGGCTTCCAGTATCCTTAGTTTCAGGTGCTGCACATCTCGTATCTTCACAGCATAGACAATTGCCTTCAGATGACCCTAAAGATAAAAGTCTAAGGGGGTCAAATCGGGAGACCTTGGGGCCATTCAACTGGCCTACGACGACCAATCCCCTTTCCAGGAAACTGTTCATGTAGGAATGCTCGGACCTGACACCCATAATGTGGTGGTGCACCACCACATTATGGAACCCACTCTCCCATGGACGATCTGTGTGCTCACCTTGCTGGTCTCACACAGGCAGTAAAAAACCTGCAAGAGGGCTATACCCAGTTGGAGGAGCGGGTACAGGAACTCGCAGCACCTACAGCCCCAGGGGCCGGTCCATCCGCAGCCCGCACCATCGTGGCTCTGCCTTCGGAAACCTAAGGTCCCCCTGCCTCACAAGTTCTCTGGGGATCATCGCAAGTTCCGGGCCTTTCAGAATTCCTGTGAGCTCTACTTTGGCCTCCAGCCCCGCACTTTCTCCCTCGAGGCCACCAAGGTGGGGCTTGTCATCTCCCTACTCCAGGATGAACCCCAGTCATGGGCCCACCGGCTATGGCAGCAGAGAGCCCCAGAAGTCTCCACATTGGCCCTATTTTTTCAAGCCATGGCCCGACTTTATGAGGACCCCCACCAGGCCGCCACAGCGGATGCTACCCTACATGCACTCCAGCAGGGTCACCGCCCCTCAGAAGACTATGTAGCTGAGTTCCGGCACTGGATCGCAGATACAGCATGGAATGATACCGCCCTGTGCTGCCAATTTAGTTTGGGTCTGTCAGAACTCCTTGAAGAAGATGAGCTGGCCCGAGTGGGGGTGCCCCAAACCCTGGAAGCACTCATCAACCTGGCCATTTCCATCAATCGGCGTCTCCGGGAACGCCGCGCCGAAAGATTTTCGCTACCCCTGCGTCCCACTTGGATGCTTCCATGGGTTCCCAGCTACCCAAATCCAGCTCCCTTCGCTCCAGTGACCTCCTCCTCCTCTCCACAGGACCTCTCTGAGCCCATGCAGATAGGGCTCCTACGTCCGTCCCTCACCGCTGAGGAAAGGCAACGTTGTTTCTCCCAGAACTTGTGCCTCTATTGTGGGGAACCAGGACACGTAGTCAGAGTCTTCCCCGCCAAGTGCGGTAAGTGTCCTTCTACTACCCGGTTTGAAATACCTATCAAGCAGGGTCAAGCTTCTCACCTTGTTCTCTCCCTTTCCCTGCAGCTTGCCGGAGGGAACATCAGCGCGCCAGCCATCATTGATTACGGAGCGCGCAGTTTCTTTGTAGGCCAGGCCTTCGCATCACTGCACCAAAACCCTTTGCAACCAAAGGCCCACAAAATGATTATCCGCCTGGCCGACGGATTCATGATTAAGTCCAGAACAGTCACCCACGAAACCACTCCTCTACCCTGGCTTCAGGCTCACAGTCCTAATATCGACTGGTCTACAGGGGCCATCCAATTCGGCTCCTCCTATTGCCTCCAGCATTGCCTGAAACAATGGGGAGATGCAGAATCCCCATTACTCTGTTTGGACTCGGATCCCGACCCAGACACCCGCTTGTTGGTTCCATCCGCCTACCACAACTTCCTTGATGTCTTCAGTAGGAAAGGAGCTGAAAAACTGCCCGCTCCCAGGCACTATGACTGCCCTATCGAACTCTGGCCTGGGGCAGAAGTACCTTTTGGAAGGATCTATCCACTATCAGAACCTGAACTAGTGGCCCTCAAGGCCTATCTAGATGAAAACCTTAAAAAGGGGTTCATCCGACCCTCCACGTCTCCTGCAGGTGCCGGAATTTTCTTTGTTGAACAAAAAGATCATTCCTTATGGCCGTGCATTGACTACAGGGAACTCAACCAGATTACGGTTAAGAACCGTTATCCCCTGCCTCTAGTTCCAAAATTATTTCAAAGACTGGGAGCGGCAACTGTCTTCACTAAACTTGACCTTTGGGGGGGCTACAACCTTGTCCGCATCAGAGAAGGTGATGAATGGAAGACTGCGTTCTGCACTCGCTTCGGGCACTATGAGTACTTAGTCATGCCATTTGGACTGTGTAATGCCCCGTGACCTTCCAGCATTTTGTAAATGACGTATTCTGAGACTATTTAGATCTCTTTGTCATAATATATCTGGATGACATTTTACTCTTCTCTTGCTCCCTTGAGGAGCACCGCAGGCACGTCACTAAAGTCTTGAGTCGCCTTCGGCAAGATGGGCTGTAAGCCAAAGCGGAAAAATGTGCTTTTGAGCAACCCAGCATCTAATTCATTGGACTGGTTATCGCCATCACGGGCATCCACACGGATCCTCAAAAGGTTTCCACCATTCCGGCACCAACAGACAGGAAAGGGGTCCAACGATTTGTGGGTTTTGCTAATGACAAGGCGCCAAGGCCTTGCTCCACCCAGTAGCTTTCTTCTCTCGCAAGTTATCCGCACCCGAGAGGAATTATAATGTGGGAGACAGGGAGCCATTGGCCATCAAATCGGCTTTGGAAGAATGGCGGTACTTACTTGAAAGGGCCACACACCCCATCCTTATATATACTGATCACAAAAACCTGGAGTACCTGAGGATGGCCAAGAGACTGAGACCTCGGCAGGCCCGCTGGGCACTTTTCTTCTCCAGGTTTCAGTTCCACCTGACATACAGGCCGGAATCAAAGAACATAAAACCAGACGCTCTTTCCCGGGTGTTCTCGAAGACGGGAGACACCACTCTGCCCGATACCATACTTCCCTCGAGGAACTTCCTACTCACCCAGGAGGATTTGTTGTCTCAGATCCGATGGGGCCTGGCTGGCTCTTCCAGTCCTTCTGACTCCAGACTGATAGTAAAGGATGGGCTATGGTGGTTCTGCCACAAGATCTTCGTCCCAGCAGGCCAATGCCTAAGGGCTTTAGGACTCTGCCATGACCACAAGTTGGCCAGGCATTTCGGGGCTCGCAAGACAGCCAAATTTCTTTCCTGTTCCTTTTGGTGGCCAAGAGCTGAGGAAGATTGCAGGAGGTACGTCAGCTCTTGTCCCATCTGCGCCCGAAACAAAACAGACAAATCCAAAGCTTGGGGCCTCTTGAACCCGCTCCCTGTACCTGAACACCTGTGGTATCAGTTAGCCATTGACTTTATCGTGGAGCTGCCCCCTTCTGAGGGATATTCTACTACCTTTGTGGTCGTTGACCGTATGACCAAAATGGCTCATTTTCTGCCCATGAAGGGCACTCCCACGGCTGCCGAAACGGCAGACATCTTCATCAAGGAAATAGTCTGGCTTCATGGAGTCCCCAATAATATTGTATCTGATCGTGGGGTCCAATTCACCTCCAGATTCTGGAAGGCCCTGTGTTCAGCATTGGAAATCGAGCTATCCTTCTACCACCCTCAGACCAACGGCCAAACTGAGAGAACGAATCAGACTCTGGAACAGTATCTTCGCTGCTTCTCTTTGTTCTCTCAGAACGACTGGGTTGCACTGTTACCTGGTCGAATTTGTGTACAATAAGTCCATTCACTCAGCCACCAAGCAGTCCCCATTCTGGGCTAACTACGGTTTCCATCCCACGTTCCTCCCTGATCTGACTCCTGAAAGCAGGGTTCCTGCAGCGCAGGAGGTCACAAGCTTCTTTGAGACCAACAACAAACTATGGCAGGACACCCTGTCTAGGACTCAGGAATGGAACAAGGAGGCCTTCAACAAGAGAGGGCGGGGGGGGGGGAATTGGAACTTCAGCCCGGCAACCGAGTTTGGATTTCTACCAGGAATCTGAAGTTAGCTTGTCCCTCAAAGAAGTTGGGGCCTAGATTCATTGGACCATTCCCAATTAAGAGGAAAATTAATAGGGTGGCATTTGAGCTGGATCTTCCCCCTCCATTATGTGTCCACCCGGTCTTCCATACATCCTTGTTGAAACCGACTGTCCCACACCCCTTTCCGGGACGAAAAGCGGATCCACCTGAACCAATTCTGGTAAATGGAGAGGAGGAGTTTGAGGTGGAAGCCATTTTGGATTGTCGGAAGAGAGCCGGGGTCACTCAGTATCTGGTAAAATGGAAGGGTTATGGACCTGAAGAAAATTCTTGAAAACCAGAAGCAAACATTCATGCAGCAGAACTAATTCAGGCCTTCAGAAGAAAGCGCCAGGAAGTTGGCACCCGGCAAGGCATCCGGAGGCTGTTCCTTGGGGGGGCAATGTCAGGAAACAACTGTTGCCCAGGGAAACCGGGTCTGGAAGCCTGTGCTTGGGCTCACGTAGTGTGTGTGTGACTGCCTGGGTGCCTGTGCGTGTGTGCACATTTAAGCAGCCAGCACCCTGCAGCCAGTGCTGTCCATTCTACAGTGTTTAGAGTGCCTGTGAGCCTCAGCTCTGTTCCCGTTTGCTGAAGACCCGGCTTGACCTGACCTGCTTGATATCCTCCTGCACCGACCCCTGGCTACTCACGACCATTCTCCTGCCTAATCCTTTGTACCTCCGCTGCCCGCCTGATTATGACTTCTGCTTGGACTTAACCATTCTTCTGCCTACTCCTTTGTACCGCACCACCCGCCAGTTGTCAACCCAGTCTGAACCACCTTCCTTCTTATCTGCACGAGCCACTCTGGAACCTCTCACACCATCATCAGAGACTATCCAGCCCTCGTGCCATCCTGCACTCTCGGCCTCCTGTCTGCTCTACCAGGGGTCCCAGAGTCAGGTGCGCAAGAGTGGTTGTTCCCTGCATAAGACAGACTCCACCACCAGCTGCGTGACAGGAGCAATGATTTTAAAGCGTTTGTTAACCCCCAAAAAAATGCTGCTCCTGTCTCTTTAATGTACAATTAGCAGCATGGTGCTTTTGCTTTTTAAATTATCCCTCTTTATGCCCTAAAATAATAAATGTTTGATAATGCCAGGTCATGACTTCCCCCCTGGCTGCTGACTCCCTCTGTATGTAGCTTATCTTGAGAGCCCCGTGATCTATGCAGGCTATGTCACTTCCAGCTCTCATATCTCCTGTGTGCCTGTCTTCCACTCCCCTCTCCTTCCCCTCCCTCTTCCTCTCATAGTTTTTCCTCTCCGCTCTCATAATTAACTCTAAAAGCTCTTATTTCCTTTGTATTAGAAGAATAAGTTCCCTGTGTCAGTGTTCTATCAGAAATATTCTTATCTCTATAGATAACACAGCACAGCTCTCTCTCTCCAGCTGACGTCAGCAGCAGTGCCCAGCCCCTCCCTCAGGAACTCTGAGCTGAGAGAGAAAAGCTGAAAAACGACAACTGATCCTAGTAAGAAGGCGTGTTATCTATACAGAGAAGTATATACATGTTATAACACAGATACAGGGCAACTTCTTGTTATTTTTTTTTTTAATAATCTTTATTGAATTTTTCATTTTTCTTCATTCCAAAACAATACAACACATACAAGTTTTACAAAATACTTTCCCTTCATTCTCTTTATAACATATATATCAACGACTACACCTGTCACTTCATTACACAATGAAGCCCTTCAACCAAAAAATGCATACTAACAACCCCTCCCCACCATAACCCAAACCCTCTGGGGAGCGAGGGGGGAGAAAAAAAAACCCAACACCCACCGTAAGGGGAGTACCAGTAAAATCCCTTCTTTTCCCCCCATCCCTTTCCATCACCTATGTGGTCAACCTCTAAATATAACCAGTACCCTTCCCTTTGGTGAAAGCACTCCCCTTCTACCTATTCTTACTTGTGTTGGGAATGTTTCCCTTCCCTCTTGTGAAAAAATTATACTTTACAATTCAAATACATATTCGCAATACCTCCTCTCAACAAACTAGACCCTTGAGAAAAAAAAAAAATCCCTTTTATTATTAATATGTGTTTTTACAAAAGCCCAATCCAACCCACCCCTTGTGCCCGTCGTGAGGAGTGAATCTTACTCTTCTCCTTCCCCAATGATGCACCCAGTGCATTCCGTAGCCCTGTAAAACAACCTCACACTCAGCCTGCATAACTGTGGGAAAAAAAAATATATTAATGTGTGTTTTTGCAAACGCCAAACCCAACCCACCCCTTTTGCCCATTGTGTCAAGTGACCTTACTCTTCTCCTTCCCCAATGATACACCCAGTGCATTCCATAACCCTGTAAAACAAACACACACTCTACCTCCATAACTGTGAGGAAAAAAAAAACAAAAAAAAAACACCCCCCCACCTTATCTCTGTCACGTGAGGTGAACCTTGACTTTTCTCCTTCTCTAGTGATACACCCAGTGTGCTGCATAACCTTATAGTACAGACTTGTACTTTTTGCCCCTACTAAAAATATTTGTGTCTCATTTTATCAATCATAATATTCCCCTGCGTCCCCTGCCCATGTGTTCCACCTACATGTGTTATGGGGAGGGGAGAGAAAGAGAAAAGAAAAAAAGGGAAAAAGGGGGAGTGGGCAAGAGGGGTGGGGAGGGCGAGAGAGATTCCCATCCTTTATTAATGAGTATATCTACTTTTTATGGGATTTCATACACCTTAGAACTACTTAATCTTCGGGAGCACATATACTAAAAGTGGAATGATACAGAGAAGATTAGCTTGGCCCCTGCGCAACTTGTTGTTATAATACAGACTTGGCAACTTTTTATACAAGTGGCTTAGCAACCACATAATGCTTAAAGTGAAAAAATAAAAATTAAATATTTCTTTAAATATCATGCCTGGTGGGGTCCCCTTAGTATGCCTGTAAAGTGGCACATCTGTATGATGTTTAGAACAGTGCCATCGCAAAATGACATTTGTAAAGGAAAAATGGTCATTTAACCACTTGCTGACTGCCCGCCACAGCTCTACGGCGACAAAGTGACTAGTTATTGCAAACCGCGGTCACCTGACGGCGGCCGCGACAACTAGAATTGTGAGCGCGCGCTCGCCGCCAGAGGCACGCTTGCACGCTCACTGTGTTCCGGGGGGGCCAGGGAGCGGGTAGGGTGGACTCGATCTCTGCTGGCTACTCGCAATGGCCCCCACGCAGTGAGAGAATGGAGGTCCGTGTATGTAAACACGGATCTCTGTTCTGACAGAGGGGGAGGGGCTGTGATCACAGGCTTCCTGTATATGGAAGTTGTGATCACTCTCCTCCCCCTGCCAGCCCATCCCTCATACAGTTAGAACACACTAAGGGAACACAGTTAACCCTTAGAGCGCCCCCTCCTGGTTAACCCTTCACTGCCAATGGCATTTACACAGTAATCAGTGCATTTTTATGGCACTGATCACTGTATAAATGCCAATGGTCCCAAAAAAGTGTCAAAATGGTCTGACATGTCCACTGCAATATCGCAGTACCGCTAAAAATCGCAGATCGCTGCCATTACTAGTAAAAAATGAAAACCCCAGAAATGAATTCTCATCATTCGTAAACGCGGCAACTTTTGTACAAACCAATCAATAAACGCAGATTGCAACTTTTTTTTACTAAAAATATGAAGAAGAATATAAATCGGCTAAAACTTATGAAAAAAATATTTTTTTGGATTTGTATTTTAGCAAAAAGTAAGAAAAATTGTTTTTTTTCGCAAAATTGTCGCTCTTTTTTTTGTTTATAGTGGCGATCAGAAATGATGCAGAGGTGATCAAATACCACCAAAGAAAGCTCTATTTGTGGGAAAAAAAGGACGCAAATTTTGTTTGGGTACAAGGTCGCACGACCGCGCAATTGTCAGTTAAAGCGACACAGTGCCGAATCGCAAAAGTGCTCTGGTCCTAAAGGGTTAAATCCTTCTGGGGCTGAAGTGGTTAAAATCGCTGCCAGTTCCAGCAAATATAAAAATCACTGAAAAAACATTGCGTGGGGGTTCCCCCTAGTCCATACCAAGGCCTTTGGGCCTTTGGTGTGGATTTTAAGGGGAACCCCGCGCCAAAATTTAAAAAAACTGCGTGGGGGTCCCCCCCAAAGTCCATACCGGGCCCTTCAGATGTATGGATTTTAAGGGGAACCCTGTACCAATTTTTTTTTTAAAAATGGCATGGAGGTCCCCCCATAATCCATACCAGACCCTTATCCGAGCACACAGCCTTGCAGGGCAGGAGGAGGGATGAGCGAGCGCCCTCCCCGAACCGTACCAGGCCACATGCCCTCAACATGGGGAGAAGGGTCTCATCCCCACAACCCTGGCCAGTGGTTGTGAGGGTCTGCGGGCAGGGGGGCTTATCGGAATCTGGAAGGCCCCCAGATCCTGACTCCCCCCCATGTGAATGAGTATGGGGTACATTGTACCCCTACCCATTCAACAAAAAAGAGTCTAGTGTTACAAAAAAACAGTAGGCAGTTTTTGACAAGACCTTTGTTGTAAAATAGTTATTTTTCTTCCCCCGATTCTTCTTCTTTCTTCCTGCAGTCTTCCTCCATCTTCCCCTGCCCCGCTCCTTCTTCTGGTCTTCTGCTTCTTCTTTTGGTTTTCTTCTTCCTCTTGTCGGGTTCTAAGGGCCCCCTTATTAAAGGGGGCTTCCAGATTCCGCTAAGCCCCCCACCTGCAGACCCCCACAACCACTGGCTAGGGTTGTGGGGAAGAGGCTCTTGTCCCCATCAATATGGAGACAAGTGCTTTGGGGTGGAGGGTGTGCCCAAAGGGCCTGGTTTGGATTTTGGGGGGGACCCACATTTTTACATTTTGGCGCGGGGTTCCCCTTAACCACTTCAATACACTGTTATATATGCTTCACTAACTGCACCATATAGTCTGAACTGTATTATATATACTATGGGGACTGCACTCTATAAAATTGTAATGATATGCCCCTGTTAAACAGGTGCAGAAAAATTGAGTCTTGGGTGTTGGCAGTGGCAGAACACTGTAACCCCTCACTGTTACTCTTGTTGGGCGCAGGAACAGGCCCTGCTGTTGTAAATTATTTAAAAAATTGTAATGATATGTCCCAGTCAAGCAGGTGCAGGAAAATTGGGCCTTGGGTGTTGGCGGTGGCAGAACACTGTAACCCCTCACAGTTACTCTTGTTGGGCACAGGAACGGGCCCTGCTGTTGTAAATTATTTTAAAAACTGTAATGACATGCCCCAGTGAAACAGGTGCAGAAAAATTGGGCCTTGGGTGTTGGCGGTGGCAGAACATTGTAATCCCTCACAGTTACTCTTGTTGGGCGCAGGAACGGACCTTGGTGTTGTCAATTATTTAAAAAATTATAATGACATGCCCCAGTCAAACATGTGTAGAAAAATTGGGCCTTGGGTGTTGGCAGTGGCAGAACACAGTAACCCCTCACAGTTAATCTTGTTGGGTGCAGGAACGGGCCCTGCTGTTGTAAATTATTTTAAAAATTGTAATGACATGCCCCAGTCAAACAGATGCAGAAAATTTGAGCCTTGGGTGTTGGCGGTGGCAGAACACTGTAACCCGTTACAGTTACTCTTGTTGGGCACAGGAACGGGCCCTGCTGTTGTAAATTATTTTAAAAATTGTAATGACATGCCCCTGTCAAACAGGTGCAGAAAAATTGGGTCTTGGGTGTTGGTGGTGCTCTAAATCCAAAATATAGCTGGAAGCTAGCATCAGCACGATTAAGGAGGAATAGCATAGGCAGTCTTCAAAGGATCCCAGATCCCTAGCAAATTCAGTCGGTTACATCAGCATCAGGGGCTTCATAGCTGCTGATCCAGGACTGATTCATTGTTATACATGTCAGCCTATCAACAGATTCTGTGGACAGGAGCACTCTTTGATCAGTTACAAACACTCCAGCAGCAATAAAAGTCTGTTCAAAAAGCACACTGGATGCAGGACAGGCCAGCAGCTTGAGCAAGTTCATATTGAGCAAGTTCAGGCCAGTGGTCCATCCTCAAGACCCAGTAACTGCCAGGTACCTGGGTGTCATTGAACCGGGATCTTCCACGTCCGTCAGCTGCAGCCTTACCTGTTGTGCCACAAGGGAGCTCTAGAGTTCTCACAATGTTCTCCCAGCCTGATGCACTGCCTTGGATTCACTAGCCCCACCTGCTGCCAGCTGCAGACAATGTACAATCAAGCAACCCATAAAAAGCAGCACTTCCTGTTACTCAATGCCCGTTTGTTGGGCTTGCTCCCTGGGTGTTTGATAGCTCTGTATTGCTGATTCCTGTGCATTGAACTTTTGCCTGAATTCTTGACTACTCTCCAGCCTGCTGATTCGGTACTTCATTGCCAGCTCATGTATGACCTCTGCCCACTTGACCACTCTCTGGATATCAATTTTGTACTGCTTTGCCTGATCTGTTGCCGACCTGATCTGATCGACCACGTTTTCACCTGAATCCTCGGTGCACAAGTTCCACTTCGGACACTACCTACAACTAGTGTTGAGCGAACCCGGACTGTAACGTTCGGGTCCGTACCGAACTTTAGGGTGTCCGTGGCACGGACCCGGACCCGGACATTTCAAAAATCGTTCGGGTTTGTGGGATTTCAAGCCATGCCTGGGCTTGCAATGTCAGGCCCAAGCGAGTTGTGATCAACATCCATCACAGGCTTCACCTTGAACACGTGGCTCCTAAGTCCACTTTTGCACCAGCTAGTCTAGTCCAGCCGTTGTCTAGTCCGTTTCGTCATGTTTTAACTATAGGTCTCTCACCAGTTCACCCGTCTCCAGTATGTACTCGACCGTTACTTCATGGCTTAGTCGTCCGACCTCTCATCAGTTCTTAAGTCCGTTTTCAAGTTACGTGTCCTTAGTCGTTATGTCTCGATAGTTTGTGGGTCCCTCGTTCGGGTTGTTTGCC
>BLSH010026954.1:431097-441987 GCA_018402905.1 Glandirana rugosa | reverse complement strand
AGGCCGCTTTGGCAGCTGCGTTGGAAGGCAAACTAGTATGAGCCTGAGTGATGGAGCATGAGGACGGCTTTGTTATCCACTCCACCAACTCTTCTGCATGTTGTGGCTCAATAACATGGCCAACAGCAGAAAAAAGGACAAGCGTGACCCGCCTGTAGAGGATGCACCATGTCCGCCACCACCATTTCTCACTGTATATATATATATATATATATATATATATATACTAGGCTGTATGTATATAAGTCCACACTGTCTATATATTAAACTGCCTGCAATACGCTAGCTAACCTAGCTCTCTGTCTCCACTTTCACACACTACATAGAGCCACTGTTCAAGTGGCTTTATATAGTGTGGGGTGTGGACTGAAACCCCTGAGCTATGATTGGCCAAAGGCATCCTGCCTTTGGCCAATCATGCCTCTCACAGCAGAGCGCGCTATGATTGGGCAAAGCATGCAGGTCATGTGCATGCTTTGGCCAATCAGCGAGCGACATTTCCCCGCAATTTCACTGCATTATGGGGCACTTGAATTTCCGGCAAACACCCCATAATGTTTGGGCAATTGTGAACAATTGTGAACTTACGTTTGACTCGAACAGCGGGACCATGGCTACTTGATCAGCCTTGAGAACTCCAGTCCTCAGCACACAGCCGCAGGCTTTTATCAGGTTGACATGAGCAGTGATGTGCACAGCTCATTCTCCTGCCAGCAATGAAGAAATTATTCAATATTCAGCCTGTGAAAATACAGCTCTCTTTCTCTTAATGCCTGACTTGCATTAGGAACTTTAGTTCTATAGTCCAGTGTTTTTCAACTCCAGTCCTCAAGGCACACCAACAGGTCATGTTTTCAGGATTTCCCTCAGATGAAACAGCTGTTGTAATTACTAAGGCAGTGAAACTGATCAAATCACCTGTGCAAACTCATGGAAATCCTGAAAACATGACCTGTTGGTGTGCCTTGAGGACTGGAGTTGAAAAACACAGCTATAGTCCATTGACTCCATAGCATGATCCTTCCCCTGCACTACATCTCATGATTCAGTGCTGCCCACCATTACATCTCTTGAGCTCCTTCTGCTTGTCAGGCACCACTGGGGAATGGAAAAATCATAAAGTCATTGGCAAGCCTTAATAAGCATTCAGCAAGCTTTATTAGGCTGCAGCAGGCAGTAAGCAAGCTTCGGGGAGACATATGGCCTAAGTCAGTGTTTCTCAATTCCAGTCCTCAAGATGTACCAACAGGTCATGTTTTCAGGATTTCCATTATTTTGCACAGGTGATTTGATCAGTTTCACTGCCTTAGTAATTACCACAGCCTTTTCATCGGAGGGAAATCTAGCAAACATGACCTGTTGGTGCGCCTTGAGGACTGGAATTGAAAAACACTGGCCTAAGCTGTACTTAATCTTAGAAAATACACTGAAACTTGCTAAATGTTGCCATCCTGAAAGTGGTGTCTACAGACCAGAATTTATAAGCTAAAATAATAAATGCCTATATGTACCTAATCAAACTGAACAATGATGCCGTTCAAATCAAGTGGTTAGCCAAAGCCCCCTATGTAGGTGTCCCTTTGACCCTTTGTTTCCCTGGATTGCTGAGACCCTTGCTCTATTTGCCCCACGTGTAGTCTAAAGTGCAGGCTTTCTGCACCCATGTTATGGTTGCTGGATGCCCCATTTAGTTGAATTGCACACTGAGCATGACAGTGGGGATAAACTGC
Source organism: Glandirana rugosa (assembly GCA_018402905.1). NCBI lineage: Eukaryota > Metazoa > Chordata > Amphibia > Anura > Ranidae > Glandirana > Glandirana rugosa. The sequence goes on along the minus strand of BLSH010026954.1, from coordinate 440,257 downwards.
TGCACCTCACTGCAAAACATTGCAGTCATGGCATATGTATGTCCTGGTCCTCTGCCTTTGCAGTTAGGGGAGCGATAAAAACACTGCTCAGCTGAGTGTATTTACCACCCCCCAACTGCAAGTGTAAAGAGTTATTTTTTGGCTATTGAAGCACATCAGGTTATGGTCCTTTGAACTTTCCAGTTAAAGGCATTCTTTGGCAGGTCCAGACAAGCCCAGAGCATTAAGACATTCTGCTGTGATACAATGAATGACTCAGTTCTACAAAAAACAATGCAACTGAAATACTGCTGGCTGCAACACCTGATTTGCACTAGTTATGTCGTCAGCTTTCAATAAACAGAAACCTGCTTTTATCTCATGTTTTAAAAATGACGGTCAAGAGTCAATTTACCTTCTATCTTAGATAAACATATACCATGATAGTACTATATACTATAAAATCAGCACTCTCATTTAGAAAGATTTGTCATGCAAGAACCATACATACTGTATTTTCTATCTTGATCTTCTATCTATATGAGCTAAATTAATGCGTCTCACAAAACCTTCAACAGGCGAAAAGTAAAAAAAACAAATGTTTCACAAGTAATGAAGAAAACACATTTTTGTACTGGCATATTTACTTCTTCATTAACCACTTCAATACCATGCACTTAGAACACTTCCTGACCAGACCAATTTTCAGTTTTCAGTGCTGTTGCAATTCGAATGAGAATTACGCGGTCGTGCGACATTGTACCCAAACAAAATTTTTATCATTTTGTTCCCACAAATAGAGCTTTCTTTTGGTGGTATTTGATCACCCCTGCGGTTTTTATTTTTTGCGCTATAACAAAAAAAAGACCGAAAATTTGGAAAAAAAAAAAAACATTTTTCTTTGTTTCTGTCACAAAAATTTGTATAAAGTACATTTCCTTCACTGACGGGCACTGATGTGGCTACACTGATGGGCACTGATGAGGCTACACTGACGGGCACTGATGAGGCAGTACAGATTGGCACTGATGAGGTGGCACTGATAAGGTTGCACTGATGATGGGGCAAATATGCAGCACTGATGGGCGGCACTGACAAGCAACACTGACGGGCACTGATACGTGGTACTGATATGCGGCACTGATGGACACTCCTAGGCGGCACTGATAAGTGGCACTGGGCACTGATGGGCACTGATAGGGGGCACTTTTAGGTGGCACAGGTGGGCACTTTTAGGTGGCACAGGTGGGCACTGATAGGTGGCGCAGGTGGACACTTATAGGTGGCAGTGGTGGGCACTGGTGCAACAAGCATTGTTAGGGATGGCACTGGCAGGCATCATACATGGGCACAGTGCCATCCCTATAGTGCATAATATTGCCCTTACCTGGTGGTCTAGTGGGGGCTCCCTGGTGGTCCTGGGCGGCCTCTGTGCGCCTTCCCTGGTGGTCCTGGGCGGCCTCATTGTGATGCCTGGGAGGGGGGCTCCCTGGTGGTCCTGATCCGGCTCCCTGGTGGTCCAGTGGGGATGATCCTGAGGGTGGCTGCGCTGATAAACGTTCAGCGCAGCCCCCCCCCCCTGTCAGGAGAGCAGCCGATCGGCTCTCCGCTGCTCAGGTCTGCAGACCTGAGCAGAGGAAAAGCCGATAAACGGCTCTTCCTATTTACACTGTGATCAGCCGTGATTGGTCACGGCTGATCACATGGTAAAAGGCTTCAGATCGAAGCCTTTTACCTTGGTTGGTAATGCGGTGGGTCAGACTGACCCACGGCACCACCAATTGCCGCGATGCGCGCCCCCAGGGGCGCGCGATCGTGGATTATCCTGAGGACGTCAATAGACGTCCAGTCAGGATAATGAGCCACCCGCCCGGACGTCATTTGTCAATGCGTCGGGCGGGAAGTGGTTAAGGTTGTCATTGATACCGTATATAAAATTATTTGGTCATGTCACGTGTAATAGTATTTTTAGTTTACATATTTTTATCACCCAAATAAAATTTCAGACTAATTGTTTAAATAAATTCTAGATAAATCAAAACAAAAGTGAAAGTCCTAACATTTGTTTTCATCTGAAAGCAGCCACGGCTTGCAAAGAAAAGCCTGTTTCCTGCCTCCCCAAAAGGGAGCAAAGCTAACTGGAAGACTGGCACACCTTTTCCTTGATACATCTGGCATGTATTTAGCTGATTTTAACTGAAAGCACAGTTGGCCTTTAAAGTGGTTGTCAATTCATGACAACACTTTAACCTACAGGTAAGCCTATAATAAGGCTTACCTGTAGGCTCCTTGCACGGTTTAGGAGATATGCAGTGTACTTGCATGTGCCGACATCATCGGGCACATGCACAGTGAAGAAACGGCTCTGTGCCATTTCTTCACTGAGATCGTGCCGCGATTGGCAGCTCCCGGGTGCATGCGCGGGAGTGACATCACACGGCTCCGGCCAATCACAGAGCCGGAGTCCGCGGCCCTAGAAGGAAGAGGGGCGAAAATGGACTAGGCCTGGAGGGGGACAGCGTGGGCTTCCAATGAAGGTAAGTGTCACATAATAGGCTAGCATGCGATGCATTCTAGCCTATTATGCGTTTACATTGCAGGGTAATGCAGAGCAATGAAGAGGAAGTAAAACCCATCAGGGTTTACTTCCTCTTTAAAGTGATTATAACGTCTATTTTTTTTTTCCTCTAAACATAACAAACATGTTATACTTACCTGCCCTGTTGCAGTTGATTTGCACAGAGCAGCCTGGATCATCCTCTACTCGGGTCCCTCTTCTGTGCTCCTGGCCCCTCCCTCCTGTTGAGTGCCCCCACAGTAAGCAGCTTGCTAAGGGGGTACCCGAGCCGAGTTACAGCTCCCTGTGTCCATTCAGACACAAAGCCCCGACCCGTAGAATGCATTAAGGTAAAAAAAAACCTTCTGAGTTTACAACCCCTTTAATGGCTAAGTTAGTATTTTATAAAGATGAAAAAGATCTTTATCTTTTACCTGAAAAAATATGTGCATGTATTATTTTTTTTATACTGGAGCCTGTAAAGCATTGTATCTGTGATCTAAAACAGGCAGTCACTAAATTGCAGGAAGAATCAATGAACTACAAGGACGTTTACCATCCTTGAGAACTTCAAGCCGTCAGCCGCGGTGGGCAGTGCCAGGACAAGGTCATCTAGCACCCAGGGCAAAAATGCCAAACCGAGTAAATACAGTTGATTGATAATAAATGGCTTCAGCCAAACACTAACCATGAGTGAAAGAATGTGGAAAATTGTTATCAAATACTTACCGTAATTTTCCTTTCCTGGCCTATCCTCACGTCAGCACACAATGGGTTAACGCCTCTTGCAAGCGCTCACATGACCACCTATAACTAGCTGAATAAAAGACATCCCCTCCCCCACTAAGGTGTTCGATATCTTAGCCTGCGACAGGCCACTAGGGAGGGAGTCCTGTGCTGACGTGAGGATAGGCCAGGAAAGGAAAATTACGGTAAGTATTTGATAACAATTTTCCACATTCCTGGCCATACCTCACGTGAGCACACAATGGGATTTAACTAGCTAAATAAATGGGCGGGAGAGAACACATGAAAAGGAACATTGACAATCAAGGAAACACTGCCAAAGACAATAAATATTTATTGGTCTCATCCCAAACCTTGCAGAACTTTGACTGCATGCCCATAAAGTCGAGTGAAAGGCTGGCTGTCTCACATACATCTTCCACTGAATCCTGGCACAACTACCCCAAAGCTGCCACCCTCGGGTCGAAGGAGCTTGCACCTGTTCCTGGTCAGAAAGGTCTAATTCCTGAATGCCAATCTATTCACCCTGGTAAACCAACAGAAGAGGACTCAAGAACCTGACGGTGAAATGAAGATTATCCACTTTCCTTCGTCTTTTGACCTTTACATGTACATTGGTATCAAGTTGTGTAAGGACCTAAAGTCCTCCTGCTGTACTCAGTGACTCCGTGTGAATGCCTGGAGGGACTGTTCCCAGGTTTTCCTGAAAACTGCACATCACTTTAGAATTGAGCTTTGGAGATGAACGTAGGATCACGATTTCTGGTAAAGACACAAAAGGGATCTTTGCTGCAATCTCCAACCTCCTTCTGTCTGAAGCAATCGCTGTCAGAGGAACTCGTCTTACCACAAGGTTACCGCACTGGAAATGAAGCTATTGGAGTACGGGATGCCTGGTGCTTTCAGAGCCAAGCCCAAGTCCCATGAAATGGAACAAGGATTTCCCTGGTGTTTGTATATGGATTATGGCTTGCATGAAGCATTCGTTTGATGGCTCTTCCATCAGCCTGAAAAAGAGGATATAGGCAGAGACCTGTACTATAAATGGAGTTGTATGTCAGATCCACCTCAAGCACCAATTGTAAAAAAAAAAAAGTCCAGGGTATTGGCTAGAGCTGGGGACACCCGAGAGAAAACTTTGCTAAGCAAACCGAACAAACTTCCTTCCTATCCTCTTCTATATAGCGCTCATGGCCTTAGGGTCTTCAAAGTCTGAACCACCTTGGATGAGAATTCCTGCACCACTAGTCTGGCTGATTCAATAGCCAGGTTATTAAGAGTCTCACTGGATTTGGGTGCTGCCATTGACGTTGGCATAAAAGATCCTGTTTGACCAGGAATGAGATTGGTGGTGCTGATGACATCTGGGGAAGCATTGAAAATCAAGGTCTCCCCGACAGGTGAAAGCACCTGTATGGCATAAACGTGTTCTGTCCAAATATTCAGAAGAATCTTCATAATCAAGGACACTGGAGGAAGACAGACACCAATGGAAACAAATCCCCATGGTACTGTGAATCCACCTTTCTATCACTACACCTTTGTAACTTGTTACAGATACTGGAAGCTGTGTGTTCAGTGGACTCTCTATGAGAACTACTGATGGAATGCAGTATAGAGCCAATACTAGTTGAGATACCTATTGTTGTAAAATAATTTGCCTAACTGATCCGTTAGTGGATCCTGCCTTTCCAGTAAGTAAACTGCAGTTAACTGTAAGCGGCTCTCTGTCCAGTGAAAAGTTTATGTTACAAAAGGTAACAGAAAAAGACAGACACTTGGTGCCCCCTTGGTGGGCAATGTAAGCTACTGCTGTCTTGGTGCCAATCACCAACTTTACTCAGACCTCTTGGAGAAAAGATCCTGAAAGGTTTGCAAGGCAAGAAAAACAAAACAGCCGTGATTTAAGTCAGTCACTAGGCTCCAATGCCCTTGCGCTGGTCTCCTCGCCACAAAAAGAGGCACACTGGTGTCCAAAACTTCCATTCTTGCCAACTTGGGCAGACACAAAGACCATCTGATTCATAGTCAGCCCATCCCATTGACTGAGGAAGGCAAATTGAAAAGCCCCCATGTGCCACCTGGGCCCAGGCAGCACTGGAATGGCCATTGCAAAATGTCCCAATGGGGACAATGCAATTTCTTGCTGATATAAATGCTGTCTCCATGACTCTTCATAGGCAGATTGTCATTTTGCAAATTTTGCAGTTTTGGAAAACCACTTGACATATTCAGGTATGATAATCTGTGAAGGATCTTGGAGTAGTTTAAGAAGGGCTTCACTGTTTTTCCTGTTTGTTCACTAGTCGACTGAAAAAGGATTTCTAGGACAAGATTGTGATGCTTTGCCTGCTCCTGGCTTACACCTGTGACAATCAAAAACAGTGTCCAAGTAGTGGTAGAGCCTTATTCCCAAAGATCAATTACTGCCACTACTGATGACAAAATGTTCAAAAAGTTTCTTGGTGCTGTGACAATTTTAAACATGGTAAACACCCAAACTGGAAATGACAGCCAGTCACCGCAAATCCCAAATGTCTCTGGTGTTACATATATTGCAGTATATGGTAGCCAGGTCGATTGACTCTAACCGGTGTTCATGCTGAACTATCGCCATGACTGTTTGCACAGACTCCACCTTGAACCTTTGTTGTGTATGTACCTATTTGATTTCTTCAAACACAGACAGTAGGGAAAGCTCCCGATGTCTTGGGTACTAGAAAGAATAGAGACAACTCACCAGATCTGTTCCATTGGTGGCACCAGCACTATGGACTTGTTGCAGTATAATTCTTATACGTAATCTTGCAGTAATTCCATGTAAACAAGAAGTTTGCTTGCCCTTCACTGTGATCTGGTAAATTTCATCCTGGCCTATAAGATTTGGCCTCCTGAACCCTTCTGAAGATCAACCGACTTGAGCAAAAGGACGGCTCCTTCCTTTTATTACACTGTGGCCACACTCTGGACATTTATTCTGTCACTCGCTTTGTCCAACGTTTATTCAAACAACCTCCCATTATGGAGAATGTTACAAAGGGCTTGTGTGGAAGCTTTAGCCACCCTGCAGTGGCGCCACCACAAGGCTCCCATTGCCGTGACAATGTGCCAGCCTTAGAACTTGGTCTGTTGAAGCCTCGACCAAAAGTCAGCAGCCAGGTTCAAGTCCTCCAGAAGCATGCCCATTCCTGCCGGTTCCCCTTGAATTAAAGGCCATTTTTTGTAATGCTTTAAACATCACAGTTAACGCTGTTGCTAGTCAACAGGCAAAGAACCTGCTGCTGTATAGATTTTCTGCAAGTCTGCAGGCCAGTTTTACCACAATTTCTGAGTTGAAAAGATCTCTCTGCTTTCACCTTTCTGAGGTGTTCAGGTGCTCTTTCAATGCGTTTGTCATGTTACAGATGCATTTTATAGAGAAAAAATGTGACATGTTCTCCTTCAGTTGACTGTACTGGAACACACCGCACTGGGGTGGCGTAGGCAATTGGAATCCATGGTAAGCACCGTTCATGCATTTTTGACTCCAATAAAAACGCATTGGACTGCATCTGGTGTGAACCAGCCTTAGGTCCACTTTCCAATCCATAGGATTCCTAAAGGTATTGAAAGGCAAAGATACTTGCGCAACAGACGCTGGCAGGCCCCATCCACTCCTGGAAGTGCGTTGCTTAAAACATGCATCAGCCAGCTTCATTGGATAAAGCTTGGAGACCATTGCTGTAAATTGGTCTTCTTATCACATCTCTCCCATTCTTCATCAATGAGCTTTTAACTCCCTCATTATGGGAAAAGAAGTCCTTCCTTTTTCACATTTGGAAGATCTGTAATCGTTTGCGATGGTTGGGCCTGCGTCTTGCCTGTGACATGGATATTTGCTGCATTTGGCATTTGAGGCAATCCATGCCGATTAATGGCCAATATGCATACAGGGCTTGGCAAGGCATTTACAATTGCGCTGCTTAAACTGCATGTGAGCCATTGCCATGTTTTGCTTGAGGAGCATGAAAGCCGCCCTGTGCGGGAATGCAGGTTGACCTGGTCATGGGGATGACCAGTGGCGGGTCTTATGTGTTTGCGTTTAGGGCTACAGCTCCTAAAATCATGCAAAACACCATACATTGCATTCCTTGAGCATTCCCCACTCTTTTGAAGACATGTCCCACGCAGCCTCCTCGTACCTTTGCTAATCTTCTGTGCCTACTGACAGGCGTGGTGGGCTCATGCACAAAAATATGATTCTGTCACCAAGAAAAAACAGGTACACTGTCCCTTTAAGGCCTATCTGCTTTCATCCACTTACTTAACAAGCAGTAGCAGGTGAGCCCAGACAGCCTTCCAGAAGCAGACAGGAGACCAAAACCAGCTAGAGTGTCTAACCCCCGGGAACACAGCACAGCAGGGGAGCAAACAGCAACAAGTCTTCACCACACAGAGAAAACTGACAGGAATGCAGAGAGATGGAGAGAAAGCAGATCCTCTGCTGGCTCTAAGACTGTTGCTGCTGCTTGGTGACTGCCAGACGCTACCTTGCGCCCCCGTCCCCCTGCCCTCTGTGACATCATCCACCCCTGCCCTCTGTGACATCATCCACCCCTGCCCTCTGTGACATCATCCACCCCTGCCCTCTGTGACATCATCCACCGCTGTTCTCAGACTGACAGCAAAGCCAGCAGAGCGGCATGCTACCTATACAAGACAGGAAAAATCCCAATGGTGACATTGCAGAGCTTCCTCACACCACACCTGTAGAAGTGCTGTACAAGCAACATTGCCAGCTCCCGGCACAAGGGACACCCAGTTTCAGGAGGCTTTGAAATCCAACATTCTGAGTCTTCCAACTCCATGAGAGTATAAGCATGGAGGGGCAGGTTCGGTAGGGGGGATATCCAGCAACAAAACTACTTACCAACAGCAATGCACAGGTGACCTGGAGCAGACCAAGAAAAAAGAACACCTTAGTGGGGGAGGGGATGTCTTTTATTCAGCTAGTTATAGGTGGCCATGTGAGCGCCTGCAAGAGGCGTTAACCCATTGTGTGCTGACGTGAGGTATGGCCAGGAAATGTTTTTGTGTTCTCATTCATATTCTCTGAAAAATGGCCAAGAAATCATAAATTCTGCCTTATGTACACAACTGTATATATAGATATATAAATATGTATACTAGGCTGTATATATATATATATATATATATATATATATTGTAATACATCGCCTGAAGTGAATGATACACTCTACACCGCCGAATGCACTGTATAGTCTACACTGAATGCAGAGTATATATATATATATATATATATATATATATATTTATATACAGTGCCTTGGGAAAGTATTCGGCCCCCTTGAACTTTGAGACCTTTTGCCACATTTCAGGCTTCAAACATAAAGATATAAAACTGTAATTTTTTGTGAAGAATCAACAACAAGTGGGACACAATCATGAAGTGGAACTAAATATATTGGATATTTCAAACTTTTTTAACAAATAAAAAACTGAAAAATTGGGCGTGCAAAATTATTCAGCCCCTTTACTTTCAGTGCAGCAAACTCTCTCCAGAAGTTCTAGTAAGTCTCTAGGAGTGACTTGAAGACCTCTCTCAAACGACGTGACTTTCATTTCCCCGACTTATTAAAACGTGCGGGTTAAAAAGTCAAAAAATAAACAATTTTTTCAAACTTTATAGGTTATATAAATCAAGGTGAAGTACTAACACAGGGTGAACAACAACTAAGAAGTGTTTTTTAATGTCAAAATATAGAAATACAAACTTCGGACTTTACACCGTTTTCCAGAGTTTCAAGTTCCCCCGGCTTATGAAAGGGTTCCGTGACATATATTTATATATATATATATATATATATATATATATAT
>BLSH010026954.1:396647-420495 GCA_018402905.1 Glandirana rugosa | reverse complement strand
ATTTATTTGTAGGGCACTTGCCCTAGTTTGAAGATGATTTTGGAACAGTTATATGGTTTCTACCGTTAATTAATACTTTTCAGACACAGTTTGAAGATGATCCACATTCACCTCCATTTTTGCTTTTTTTTGTTTTTATTTTTTTAAAAATATTTAAAGTTATTTCCCTGTCCCCATTTTTTTTGTAGGGCACTTGCCCTACCCTTACCCCCATTTTACTTCCTTTTGCAGCCCTCTGGGGCTTTCCAGGACTTTGCTACAGCCATTTTTGTGCCTAAAAGTTTGGGTCCCCATTGATTTCAATGGGGTTCGTTGTCCGTGCGATCGTTCGGGTTCCGTCCGGACCCGGACCCAGACTTTGTCCCGAAGTTCGGACGGACCAGCAGAACCCGAACGTCCAGGTGTTCGCTCAACTCTAAACATAAGCAATATAGATGTACAAAAGGATCATTGACATATCTTTAGGCTAGCTCTTAGCCACCACAGAGAAAGAAGAAAAGATAGAGGAGAACGAAGAAGAGGTGAGAGTTGGGAAAAGGGGGGTACATCCTGCCCAGGCAGCCGATGTGTCATGAAGCAATTGTTAAACAATCGAAAGATCTGTCACAAAGGTTGTGACATCAAGCTTGCATATTCAGATGTGAAAGTAAAGGCGAACCAGCATGCCCAGGTTTTAGTGAATATTTCTGCCCTGCCTCTAAATGTATACGTAAGGTCTGCCATGTGATAAATACGGTCCACCGCAGTCAACCATTGGTGGACTGTTGGGACAGTTGTTTGTTTCCAGTATTTGGGTATTAATGACTTTGCAGCGTTCAAAAGATGTGGGGTAATAGATTTTATATAGGTGCGTGTTAGTTCGTCAGTACAATTAAACAAAACAGTCTAAGAATTATTTTTAACAGGTGCCCCTTGAGTTATGTTAATCCAATGTAGAATAGTACACCAGAAGGGTTGGATGAGAGGGCAGAACCACCATATATGGGCGTGGGTGGCTCTCTCCCCACAACCCCTCCAGCACGTGTCCGATATATCCGCAAAAACTGAATGGAGAAATGCAGGTGTGTAATGCCATCTAGTCAAGAGCTTTTAGTTTATCTCAGCGGTTTTAGAGGAGACAGATGAAGTGTGAGCTAATTGAAGGATGGTCGATTTTTGAGAATCCGTTAAAGGGCAATGCAGATCTTTCTCCCAGTTTTGTAAGAATACCGGCCAGGTTTTGGAGGAAAGTGATATAAGGGCTCGGTATAAAAGGGAAATAAGCCTCTTTGGAGGTTGATCGAGAGCCAGTATACTTTTCGATTGAGTGGAGATCTGTTAGAGTCCACAAAGGTTTAGGAAGTGAGTTAACGAACATACATAATTGCTGATACCTCCAGCAGTCCATGTAGGAAGGTACCGTTGAGCCCATCATAGATTGCAAGGGAAGCATGACTTTAGCGGAGGTAATATGGTGAAGAAGCAATGGGTTATGTGCAAATTGAGTTTTGAATTTTGGGTCCATATTCCCAGGTGGGAAAAATGAATGGTCCGTTAAGTGCATTAAGGGTGAGTTGTGTACCCATTTGTGTGTTTTACACAATGAATCCCAAATATCCAGAGTAGATTGAAATAGAGGTGAGGTATTTGTAAATAAATTGTGATGCTTCCGTGGGATCCAAAGTTGTGGCAAAAGGTCTGTTTCGCTGAGGTCAAGCTCCAGTTGTACCCATAATTTGGTTTGTTTGTGGTGTTTCCAATCAGAAATCCTTGTGAGGATACGTGCTAAAAAGTAATTCCTGAGATCAGGTAACGCTAAGCCACCATCTGTTTTGGGGTTGATTAGCCGAAGTCTAGAAATCCAGGGACGTATAGGGTTCCATATATATTTGCACAGGATAGATGAGGACATTGAAAAACCCTGGGCAGACCTTGAACGGAATCATTTGAAACATGAAAAGCAGTCTCGGCAGCACATTTATTTTTACTACGCTGATTTTCCCTTACCAGGAATGGGCTAGCTGGGACCATTTATGTAGAACTCTGTGACTTGAGTTTAAGAGGGGAATATAGTTTACACCGAACAAGGATGTCGGGTTTGAGGTGAGAAAAATGCAGATATATTTTAGTGAATGGGGTTGCCATATGAAGGGGAAGGATGGTTTAAGTATGGACACCAATTTAGGGGGGACAGAAATGTTGAGGATTTCGGACTTGGAAACTGCTACCATGATACCATGCACGTTGGGATTATTTTGTATTGTCGATAGGAAAGGTTCTAGAGAGAGAGCAAACAGGATTGGGGAGAGGGGGCATCCCTGTTGCGTCCCGTTGATGTAAACTAATCACTTAGCGTGCCGTTGATGCAAAGCTGAGCTGTGGGGGGGTTATAGAGGTCTGAAATCCTAATTAGCATATGAGGGCCTAATCCCAGGTAAAACAGTGTGGACATCAGATATTCCCAGTCCACCCTTTCAAGTGCTTTTTCAGCATGGTGGAGCGTGGAGAGAAGGGTGGACAGGGAAGACTCTCGGGCAAAGGATATCAGAGAGAGGGTGCGTAGCGAATTATCCCGGGCTACTCTCCCAGGGATAAACCGTCACAAGAGATCCATTGAGGGATCAGGGGGAGCAGTCTGTTCACAAGAACCTTAGCGTATAACTTTGTATCAATATTAAGTATTGAGATTGGTCTATAACTCCCACACACACTAGGGTCCTTCCCTGGTTTCGGAAAGACAGTAATGTGGGCATGGAGTGTTTATGGTCGCAAAGTACCGCCATGAGAGAGCAAATTAGAGTATTTCAGTAAGCGAGGGAGTAACGTAGTCACACTACCGAAAGTATCCTGGAGCTTTCCCAATAGCCATGGACTTAAGAGCCATGGCTAATTCAGAGGATGTGATTTTGTATTCCTGAATCATCGATTCCCTGAGTGACTTGTCAGGGATTGTCCTCCGTACCTGATAGAGCTGCTGGTAGAATGAGCAGAATTGGCTATCGCTTTAGTGTCATGAGGCAGTGAATCTGAGGGCGTTTTTATTTTAGCTATAAAAGAGGCTGTCTTTTTCTGGCGGAGGGATCTGGCTAAATAACGACTAGGTTTGTTACCCCATTCATAGATCCACTGAGAAATCAATCTATAATGTTTCTTCTGGTCGTCGTGAAAAATGGCTTTAAGTTCTTCCCTTTTAAGAGTAAAAGAGTGAAATAGGGCTGGGGATTGCTGTGTTTTATGATTTTTATCTAATTACGCGATTTCTGACAAGAGCTGTGCCTGGCGATGTGCCCTCTGCTTCTTTTTCTGAGAACCGAGTTCTATGAGTTTCCCACGAATGTGGGCCTCCCAGAGAACTCCCAGGGAAATCTCCTTGAATAGGTCCCGTGAAGATGGGAATAATGACTATAGCCTTTTATACCTGGATGCATTAATCTCCACGTGTCCATAAACTGTACTTCATGGAGACGTTTGCGAGTAAAGGCTAGGCATTTTTGAGAGAGGAATGAACTACCTTGAGAAGTGTCGAGGTAGGGTTCTAATGGTGTATTTAAGCCTCCAGCCAATATAATGCATCCATGTGCAAACTCCAGTAATTTGGTGAGCATAGCCGATATAAACCCTGTTTGGTCATGGTTGGGAGCGTAAACATTCGCAAAAGTGCAAGGCATGTTGCCCAGACTGCCCCTCAGAAACAGATACCGACCCTATACATCTGCTAGCATGCTCTCAAGGGAAAAAGAGGTGTCCCGGCGGAAACCAATGGCAACCCCTTTGGATTTGCTTATGTCTGAAAGACCATAATACCAGGTAGGGTAATCAGGTGACTGAAGCCTAACTGTAGTGGTATGAGTAAGGTGGGTTTCTTGTAAATAAATTACATCCCCCTGTAGGCGTTTCATTTCCCTGTATAGGGTATGACGCTTGCCTAGGGTATGCAAGCCTCTGACATTAAGAGATATTAAATGAATGGGTGCCATTGGGTCCGCAGGGAGGTCACATCATTTGTCAACGTAATCATGGATGCATTCCTAGGCAGGGAGGGGAGGGGGAGAGGGAAAAAAGGAGAAAAGTAGGAAAGTGTGAGAATAGGCCAGTGAATAAGTAATTTAAATTTTTGAAATAATGCCAAGAGTAGAAGAAAAAATCTTTAACTATGCACGCAAAGTATGGCAGTGTAGAAAGAGGGCTGCCAGCCAGAACCCACATGCCTCCACGCAACACCCAAAAAAGGATGACTGTGAGGTGGCACAGAGCTGCACTGCACCCCAAAAGATAGGGGGATAACCATAAGGAACGATCGGTGCATAAGGAGGGATCATAGAGGAGATCATAGACCAAATGCACAGATCCAGGCACCGTTGAGAAACTCAGAAGCAACTAAGGACTGTGTGAACAACCAAACATACTATAAGTAAAAACAGTCTCTGAATAGTACAGGCATACCTTGAACCTTAAACTGTAGGGAAAAATGCTGAGAACAGAGAGCCAGTCTATAAGCTATATGTCTACCGGACTCACGTAAAACTTCCAAGGGGTAACCTCATGTAGAAAAGGAAGGTAAACTCGTAGAATTGAGGGGACCTGGCTCAAAAAGTATTCCCTTTGGTAAGCGAGGGAGACATCCTTTAGATGTTGGTGACGATATCCGATCGATTGGCATCGGAGACCTTTTGCCACTGTTCGCCTGAAGTGGGGGAGAGGGGAGCAGGGATGTCCTCTTGCCATCCTGGAAGTTCCGGTGGATTAATGAGATCCATGCAAAAGGGGGCTAGGTCTTCTGGGAACCGCAGCGTGGCCGTTTTACCATCTCTGTTGCGATCAGGCATGCTGGGAAGCCCCACCTGTAGGTGATGGCATTGGCCTGCAGTTTGTCGGTGAGGGGTTTTAGTGCTCGACGATGGTCTAATGTCTCTCTTGCTAGATCAGGGAAAAAGGAGAGGTGCACGCCATCAAACTCCAGGGTGGCAGCCTCTCCAGCTTTCCGCATAATGAGTTCCTTCTCCTCGAAATAGTGGATCCTGCAGATGACTTTGCATGGTTTGTCTGAGGAAATAGTACACAGGCAGAGGGCCCGATGGGCCCGGTCTAGTTTAAGGGGATAGTCCACTGGATTACCTAGTAGAGTGTTAAAGATACCGAGGACGGAGGCTTGAAGGTCATCGTCCTTGGTGGCTTCGGGTAAACCTCGGATCCTGATTTTGTAAAGGGCCATTCTATGCCCAATGGTGAGGCTGTGTGTAGGGGAATGTAGCTCTCTGAAAGCCGCCACGTTCCAAGCTGTGCTCCGGCTCCACTACTCTGCCGAGTACTTGCGAGAGGCTTCTTTCTTTATGACCCTCTCAAGGCTGTGTAGCATAGAGGCCAGTTCCGATTTGGTGGGGAGACCGCTGACTATTGCTGCCATCTGCGAGCGGTGTGGAGAAGTCTCTACCCCCTCAGAGCAGATAGAAGAGGCCAGTGACTGGCGCCTAGTAGAAGGCCGGAGGCAAGAGGCGGAGTCAGCACCGTGCGGCGATCGGCCTTGGCCGCCTCGAGGGAATCCTCAGGTTCCTTGGCCAAAAAGCGATTGATGTGAGTTACTGGGCGTGTTTTTCTTCGATAGAGACTTTCCAGAGTGTTTCCCCATGATGAGTGGGGTTGGATGGTCTCAATAAGAAGTGCTAATGTAGCCGATATTCGGTGCCAGTCTCAGAGCTCACTGAGGATGCATCTTCACAGCTCCATGCAGAAACCACCCGGTCAGTGAGGTTGAACCCATTAAGTTGTGCTTCACATGTCTCTCTGCGGATGAGAGAGCCTTTAGGAGGAGGGAGAGATTGTGCCTTTATTGTGGCCAGGCAGGTGACTTTTTGAAGTCTTGTCCTACCCGTCCAGGGGGACACTTGCACCTTAGGTCCTGTAGGGCACAGACTTTAGGTTGCGTTGTTTCATCCCCAGTTATCCAGAAGGGTAAGCCTCTGGTTCCGGTTACCCTTTCTTGGTCTGAGTCGTCCATCGAGATACAAGCTCTAATAGACTCTGGGGCTGCAGGCCTGTTCATAGATAGTGCCTTTGTGTCTAAGCACTCTATCCCACTGCAGCTTTGGGCTACTCCACTTGCCATTGAAGCTATTGATGGGAGACCTCTACAGCCTGCCCAGGTGACTCGTGAAACTGCTTAGTTGACCATGGCTGTAGGGGCTCTTCACCATGAGATAATCCAATTACAAGTCATTTCCTCTCCTCATTTTTCAGTGGTTATTGGTTATCCTTGGTTACAGAAGCACAACCCCTCTTTTGATTGGCTTCGTGCTGAGGTTCTTTCCTGGTTGCCACAATGCAGTAAGACATGTTTTCAGAAAGTGGATAAGGTCTTTTGTACCTCTTCACTCTCCTCCCTGCCGGAAAAGTACCGCAAATTTAGCGATGTCTTTGACAAAGGTCAAGCCGATAGTTTGCCTCCACGCTGGTCGAATGATTGCACTATTGACCTTCAACCTGGTGCCATGCCCCCTCATGGCCGGGTTTACCCTTTATCTGTCTTGGAGAATAAAGCCATGGAGGAGTAAGTCGCAGATGCACTTTCTAAAGGGTTCATCCGCAAATCGTCGTCTCCTGCTGGTGCTGGCTTCTTCTTTGTGAAAAAGAAGAGTGGCAAACTGAGACCTGGTATCGATTATAGGGGTCTCAATCACTTCACGATTAAAAATTCTTATCCGATTTCATTGATTACAGATTTATTTGACCGCCTCAAGGGAGCAACGGTTTTCACAAAGCTTGATCTGAGAGGGACATGCAATCTTGTGAGGATCAAGGAGGACGATGAGTGGAAAACTGTGTTTAATACCAGGACAGGTCATTACGAATACCTTGTAATGCCGTTTGGTCTTTGTAGCGCTCCGGCAGTTTTTCAGGAATTCATCAACAATGTCCTCCGAGATATGTTGCAGCAATGTGTGGTGGTGTATCTCGATGATATCCTCATATATTCCAAGTCCCTAGAGAGTCACCACACAGATGTCTGTCGTGTGCTTCAGAGGCTGAGAGATAATAACCTGTATTGTAAATTGGAGAAGTGCGAGTTCCATCATGAACAGGTTAAATTCCTGGGTTATGTCATTTCCACTGATGTTTTTTTGATGGACCCAGAGAAGCTTTCGGCAGTTCTACAGTGGCCCGACCCATGAGTTTACGTCCACTACAATGTTTTCCTGGCTTTGCCAATTATTATTGGAGGTTTATTCATAACTTCTCATCTCTGGTCAAGCCCCTGACTGATATGACCAGAAAGAATGGTAACCCACAGAATTGGTCTCTGGAGAGCATTAAGGCCTTTGAAGGTCTCAAGGCAGCCTTTGTTTCTGCTCCTGTGTTGGCACATCTGTATCCTATTTTACCCTTCATCCTTGAGGTTGATGCACCTGAGACTGGAGTTGGTGCCCTTCTGTCCCACCATCCCACCTCCGAGAGCGCTATGCATCCTTGTGGTTACTTTTCCAAGAAGTTGTCTCCTGCGGAATGCAATTACGAGATTGGGGACAAAGAGTTTTAGCCCTTAAAAATGGAGGCATCTCCTCGAGGATAACACTGTTCCAGTTCTCATTTTGACTGACTACAAGTATCTCACATTTTTTTCTGAGGCTAAATGCCTCTCCCCCAGGAGGGCGCGATGGGCTCTGTTCTTGTCAAGCTTCAATTACATTGTAATTCTTACCCGGTACTAAGAATGTAAGGGCCAATGCATTGTTGTGACAGTTTTCCTCTGCTTCCAAGGTGGAGTCGGGTCCTATTCCTTTGATCGTATTCTGGCTACAATTCGTACCGGTCTCACTTCACCTTTGGGTGACAAGACCCTTGTTGCTCAGATCCATGCTCCTCCTAAGAAACCTTGTGACCACTGCTTTGTCCTGAAGAGTCTCCGTACTGCTGTGCTCCAGACTTACCATTCTCCCAAGGCTGCGGGTCACCCAGGGAAGAATCAACTCATTTGGGCTATTTCCCAACAATTCTGGTGGCCTAGTCTCCATGCTGATGTAGCCGTCATTTTAGCAGCCTGTTCAGTGTGTGCTCAGAACAAAACACCATGACATCTTCCAGTCGATCTTCTACAACACATACCCAATGGAGAGCGGCCTTGGACCGACCTGTCTTTGGATTTTATTGTGGAGTTACCTAACTTTCAGGGTAACACAGTTATCCTTATGGTGGTTGACTGATTCTCAAAGATGTCACAGTGCCGTGAATACCGCTTCCTGATTTTCTCAGTTTATGGTGAATTATGGTTTCCAACCAGCCATGTTGCCTGACTCATTTGCTCCTGAGAGGATTCCTGCGTTGGAGGAACATTTCCGTGGTCTTTGTCCTACTTGGGTACAGATCCAGGAGTCTTTGCAACGTACCAGTCACAAGCACAGATGCCATGCTGACCACAGACGCCTACCTGCGCCTTCTTACCAAGTTGGGGAGAGGGTCTGGCTGTCTTCTCGCAACCTCCGACTTTGTGTTCCCTCACTGAAGCTGGCACCATGGTTTATGGGGCCTTTGCGTATTCTCTGCAAGATCAACCCAGTGGCTTACATTTTAGAGCTACCTTCTAATATGCAAATTTCTAATGTATTCTATGTCTGCTTGTTAAAACCTTTGGTGTGCAACCGCTTCATCACCTCCGTACCTCATCCTGTTCAGGCTGAGAACCAAGAAGAGTATGAAATACAAACTATCATTGACTCCCGTAGGTTTGGTGGGCGCGTACAGTACCTGGTTTATTGGAAAGGGTAGGAGTGTTCTTGGGTCTCATCCTTGGACTTACATGCTCCTGTCCTCTGTGATTTCCATAGACATTTTCCCCTCAAATCTGGTGGCCCCTCAAGGGGGGGAGTCATTGAGGAGGGGGTACTGTCAGGGCTGGGCTCAACTTTCCCTTCTCAGAGCAAGCTGCTCAGCTGAGGGTTAATTGCTAGTCTCAGCTTCCGCTCTGTCTCACCTGATGACCATATACGACCTCGCTGAGCCAGCTCTGCTGCTATATGAACTGCCTGGATCAGATCGCTTATGTCTTCGCCTTGTAAACATCACTGGAGAAATCTCTGCTGTGTGTTTCTGTGAAAGACTGCTTGCTTGACGTTCCCTTCTGGTTCCTGGATTCAAGACACTACTCGCTAACGCTCCTAATGGCTCCTGACCTTGCATTACGTTTGTTTGACCTAGCTGTTCTCTGGACTCCTGTTTCACTGGCTTGCTCTGACTATCTGCTCTGGTTAGCGAACCCTGGCAATGTTTTGACCACATTTATTCTGTGTAAAACATTTTACCTTTTTTATTAAAAAGTGTGATTTTACTGCACTTCTGTCTTGGTCTGATTCATGGTTCCTGACATACGGCTCCCCATCCTTGTGGCCTCCTCAAATGGTGACAGTTCAGTGCAGGCATCCTTTATGAACAGCCATTGGCATGGGGAAAAAAGCAGAGCCAGCCTGAGCCTGTTGTTGTGCCATACTCACCAAAGTACTCGTTGACGGCCCTCTACTGCATGTACAGCATTGCCAAAGTTGAGTTCCACCTGCTGGGCATGTCACAAATCAGGCAGTTTACAGGCAGGTGGAATTCCCACTGAATTTCAGCCAACCAAGCACTGGCTGTGTATGACAGCCTGAAATGGCTACAGACTCTTCTGGCCTGCTTTAGCAGATCTTACAAACCTGGTTACCTATTTAGGAAACACTGCACCACCAAATTGAGGACATGTGCCATGCATGGCACATGTGTCAACTTCACCTGTCTAAGGGCAGACAGGAGGTTTGTGCCATTATCGCACACCGCTATTCCTGGCTCCAGCTGGCATGGGGTGAACCACCTCTGGGCCTGTCCCTGCAGAGCTGCAAGAATCTCTGCTCAGGTGTGGTTCCTGTCCCCTAGACACACAGCTAAAGCACTGCATGGCAGGGGTGCCCAATCACAGGCCCATGGGCCACATGTGACCCGCAGTGCCCTCTGATATGGCTCGCCACCTCCTGCTCTGGGATGGCGGGTCGGCAAACCCAGATTGCGGGTTCCTGGCCCGCTGTCCCTGAGCATCAATGTGAAGAACGGAGCAGAGCCGATGCTTCCCGTATAGCGCTGGCTCCTTCAGAGGCAGAGTAATACCAAATGTACTCTGCCCATGACAGCAGAGATATAGGAAGCATCAGCTCTGCTCTCTGCCGCATGCTTCCTCCATGCTTCCTCCAGCACTCCTGTCACACTGATGGGAACCCACGATCTGGGACAGGGGCCACCAGCAGCATCAGCCAGCAGTACTCCCAGCAGTACCAGCCAGTAGTACCCCCAGCACTACCCCCCAGCAGTACCAGCCAGCAGTACCCCCAACAGTACCAGCCAGCAGCAGCCCCCCCAGCAGTACCATCCAGCTGTACCCCCAGCAGTACCAGCCAGCAGTACCCCCAGCAGTACCAGCCAGCAGTACCAGCCAACAGTACACCCAGCAGCACCAGCCAGCAGTACCAGCCAGCAGCCCCAGCCAGCAGTACCCCCAGCAGTACCAGCCAGCAGTACCCCTAGCAGTACCAGCCAGAAGTACCCCCAGCAGTATCATTCAGTAGTACCATCCAGCAGTACCATCTGGCAGTAACCCCAGCAGTACCAGCCAGCAGTACCCCCAGCAGTACCACCAATGGTACCAGCCAGAAGTACCCCCCAGCACCAGCAGTATCATTCAGCAGTACCATCCAGCAGTACTCCCAGCAATACCATCCAGCAGTACCAGCCAGAAGTACACCCAGCAGTACCAGCCAGGTGTACCACCAGCAGTACCAGCCAGAAGTACCCCCAGCAGTACCAGCCAGCAGTAATATTATGCAGTACCACCAGCAGTACCATCCAGCAGTGCCCCCAGCAGTACCATCCAGCAGTACCCCCAGGCAGTACCAACCAGAAGTACCCCCAGCAGTATCATTCAGCAGTACCAGCCAGCAGTACCCCCAGTAGTACCAGCCAACACTACCCCCAGCAGTACCAGCCAGAAGTGCCCCCAGCAGTATCATTCAGCAGTACCATCCAGCAGTACCAACCAGCAGTACCCCCAGCAGTACCAGCCAACAGTACCCCTAGCAGTACCAGCCAGAAGTACCCCCAGCACTATCATTCAGCAGTACCATCCAGCATTACCCCCAGCAGTACCATCCAGCAATACCATCCAGCAGTACCAGCCAGCAGTAATATTCAGCAGTACCCCCAACACTACCATCCAGCAGTACCCCTAGCAGTACCAGCCAGCAGGACCCACCAGCACTGCCAGCCAGCAGTACCCACCAGTAGTACCAGCTAGCATTACCCACCAGCAGTACCCTCCAGTAGTACCAACCAGCAGAAATGGCCGGCAGTACCCGCCAGTAGCCCCAGCCAGCATTACCAGCCAGTAGTTTGAGCCAGTAGTACCAGCCAGCAGTACCCACCAGCAGCACCAGCCCTGAAGGACACCCAGCAGCAGCCACCAGCCATACCAGCATGGGAAACAGCAGCAGCCAGCGATACCAGCAGGAATCCTGAGGAAGAAGTCAAGATTGAGGTCAGCTCAGGTGCAGGTAAACTGCAGTGCTTCGGTGTGAAAGCAGCATTAGGCCCCTTTCACACAATCCGTCTGATCAGGTCCATCTGTCCGTTTTTCATGCGGACTCAAATGTACGCTTCATTCACCTTTATAGAGCAGCACATGTAAATGGACTTGTGTCCTTTTACACCCACCTATCTCCAATCTGATCTGCTTAAAAAAAGCAGATCGGATCAAAGGGCCCATAGAGTAATGCAGGCTGTGTCCGTGTCTGCTCTGCATATGCAGAGTGGACACAGACCTGTCATCTTCACGCTAAGCTCATTGTGGCCCATGACTGGTTTCCAAGTCGCTAAAGTGGCCCTCACTCTTCAAAAGGTTGGGCACCCCTGGCTTAGGGGGTACTTGAGGTTCATAGGACAATTCAGCAGAGAAGGGCATGAAGGAGGAGGAGGAGGAGGAGGGGATAGCGCTGACAAATCTTACATCATCATCATCAGCTGTATGGAGACGTGGGGGCACAATAAGCTGCAGCACTGAGCCCTGTCCTGCATCCTTCCGAGTTGCAAGCAGAGTTACCCAGTGTGCTGTGAATGAAATATATCCTCCCTGCCCATGCTTGCTGGACTACGTGTCAGCAGTAACGTGGACTTTGCTAATGACTGCCTTGCCCACAACATTGCCTTCCACATGATGGTAGAAAGATGGAATGGCCTTACGTGAAAAGAAATAGCGACTGGGAACTTGCCATTGTGGTACAGCACATTGTGCAAATTCAGCTTGCATTTAGACGCTGGGCATGTGGATGGCAGGGACTGTATTTTTTTTTCCACTGCAGCAGATGGGGCAGAGAAATTTGCCGGCTATAGTCTACAGCTGGTGGTGTGCTGTTGGCAGATGTACTGCAAGGACCTGGGAAACCCTGTGCTATACCATCATCCATGTCAGTGGAGGTTGCTGAGAGGTCATGAGGTATAACAGGTGCAGACTGAGGTGAGTAAGGAGGAGGGACAGATTTGTGCCCCTTTTGTGTAGCTTTTAGGTGCTCTTGCCATCAGGCTGAGTGGTGGGAGGTTAAATGCCTTGGCAAGCATGTGGTACCCAAATGGCTTGTGTTTTTGCCACGTTTGATGTGCTTGAGACAAAGTGTGCAAATAGCAACAGTGTAATCTGCTGCACATGTACTAAAAAAGGCCCAGACATCTGAGCTGTGGGAAGTGGGTCAGGAGATAACAGCTCCACAATGTGATGGAATATGGTGGCTGCTCTCTGGTCTTCCATGATGGCTACCTCGTTGGGGTTGTGCCTAATCTTTACTTTCCTCCTCTGCTCTATCTGGCACCCATGTTGAATCAGAGACCTCATCATCATCATCTCCTCCATCCTCATTACCATTGGAGACAACATGGCAATACGCTGCGACTGGGGGAACATAAATGCCAATTTGTGTACCAGTGTTCTCCCCTCACTGTACGCTCATGTTCCTGCCTTCCTTAACCTCAGAACCAACATCTGAATCGAGTAAAGGCTGTGCATCATCAAGGAGCAAGTGGCTGACGCTGTGTTCAAATAACCGCTGAGTCCTCCATGCTTGATGCTGGAGCTATGGCAGGAATAGCTGTGGACAAGGAGGCGGATTTAGCCAATCTGGCAGCTGCAGGGGACTGTGTACTAGTCTCTCTTTAGGTGACGGAGGATGAGTAGGATGAGTACAGTTTAGTAAGCCAGTCCACCACCTCCTCTGCATGCTGTGACTGGATAGCACGAGCAACATCACTAAAGAGAGGAAATGATGCCCTGCCTGACAACTGACCACATCCACCTTTGCTTGTGGAAACATACGCTGCTGGACCCCTTACAGTGTCATGGGAACGTCTGCTTCTCCTTGTTGTCCTCCCAGACATGATGGGGGGGTGGGGGGGGTGCTTCTTAACCAAATGTAATAAAGATGTATAAATGTGTACATGGATGCACTTTAATCAATGGAAGGTGGTGTTTGGTGCACTTTAATTTGAGTGCTCACTACACAGACCCACTCCACGGATACACTACAATATACTGCAATATACTGCATCAAACGTGCAGTAACGCACAGAACTAAATGGCGTTAAATTTGCAGTAACGCAATGAAATATATGGTGTTAAACTTGCAGTAACGCAATGAAATATATGGCGTTGCACTTGCAGTAACACAACAAAATATATGGCGTTAAACTTTCAGTAACGCACAGAACTATATGGCGTTAAACTTGCAGTAACGCAATGAAATATATGGCGTTAAACTTGCAGTAACGCAATGAAATATATGGCATTAAACTTGCAGTAACGCAATGAAATATAGGGGGTTAAACTTGCAGTAACGCAATTAAATATATGGCGTTAAACTTGCAGTAACGCAATGAAATATATGGTCCCTAGATTCACACTAATGTAAAGATGAATGGTGGTCACTACACTACACTCACTGAACTGTCCGTAGATTCACGCTAATATCAAGATGAATGGTGGTCGCTACACTCACTGATCTGTCCCTAGATTCACACTAATATAAAGATGAATTGTGGTCACTACACTACACTCACTGAACTATCCCAAGATTCACACTAATATAAAGATGAATTGCGGTCACTACACTACTCTCACTGATCTGTCCCTGGATTCACACTAATATAAAGATGAATTGTGGTCACTCACTACACTCACACTGACCGCACTATCACTAGATTCACACTAAACTAATATTCTATACTGACAATAGAATCAAAACAGCACACTATAGCACACTAACTGTCTATCTAGTAGCACTGAACAGAGCCCTGTTCTATCTCTCTACACGGCGATATCACAGTAAAAATGGCCGCTATGGAAAGAATACTTTTATAGTGTGGGTAGGGATTAAAAGCAATGAGCCATGATTGGATACAGTCATCATGACAGCGTTCAATCATGGCTCTGACAGTGCTCTGTGCCCTGATTGGGCAAAGGTTTCATTGCTTCAGCCAATCAGGGCTTTCAATGCACTGTGCGGTGACGCACCCAATTTGATTGTTTGGCGAATGGGCGAACAGCCAATGTTCAGCCACAAACTCATGCTCGGGCCAAACCGTTCACCCATCCCTACTAATGGCATTTGTAGCCTGTGCATTTTTCCTATGAATTAATTGACAAATAATACTGTTGTTGAATTATTGATTCTTCCTATTGCAATAAGCACAACCCACACGTATTAGGTATGCTTCTTATGTTAGAAATAGAAATACCTGGAGAATAAAACACTTCTAATCGTTTTGATTCATTTTAAGGAAAGCACTTCATGCCAACATGACCCTTGCTTTATTCCACTGGCCTCTAGAGAGGTCCCTGTGACACTGAATACTCTGCAAAGGCTTGAGAAGCTGCAGAACCAGCAGATCGAATGCAAAAGGTTTTAGCTAGTGATAAAAAGTGTCAATCTTTGACAGCCAAAAATCTGTTGCAGTGTCTTCGCTCATGGTGGCAACTTGGTGCAAAAGCTCTTCCTTATATTTTTTGATCTGCTGTTCTATGCTATTTGGTGAGATCCTCTACCTCGGTCTTCTGTGGCATTTAGAAAGAAACTGAAAGACTGGCTGCTTAGATGTGGATGCTGGTGCTTCTTCCACTTCTTGTGATATTTCCACATCATTTTCAGACAATTCCTCATGTTGTGTGTGTGGCAATGTGGATTTTCTTATGGCATACTCCTCTGCTTTTTTAAGCAGTTCCTGAATATTCTCATCCACCACATCAACAAGGGTTTCACAGACAGTAGGGTTGACAAAAATGCAGCTGCTGCAAGTGGCAAGAACATTTCATCAGTTGGATCTAAGAATGAAGCAAAATGCTGGTGCACGCTCCCTTTAATTTTCTGTGCAATTGTGGCAAGGTCTTGGTAGCTAGTGTTCTGTTTAAAGTTCTCAAGGTGGCTGAGCAGATCAAAGAGGGCAGGGACAGCCAGGGACATGGACATGGTGTCACTCTGGAGGGTTTTAGTATGTTCTGCAAAAGGCAGCAGTAGGTCATGCAATGATGTGAACTTTTGCCATTCACTAGGGAGTAAGCTGTCCCATCCCATGTTGTTTGCGATTTGGCAGACTGACTCTTTTAGTTTGAGGAGTCTTAAGATCATGTTGAATGTACATGACCAGCGTGTGGGGCAGTCATTTAAAAGAGTAAGGCCACAATACTCCAATATCTTCTGTGTTGCAATGGAAGACGTGTGGAAGAGGTTCACTATTGTTCTTGCTTTATCTAGTATTCTCTTCACACTTGCCAATGCCTCCTTCTGCACCATGCGGACCACAAGTTGTAAGGTATGCACCACAAATTGTGTCTGGTCTATGTCGATCTGTTGTTACCTAACCAGTGGAACACAGCCAAATAAGCATAAAGTATAGAAAAGGATACTGTTCCATTCTATTTTAACACTTAACATCTTATGGGAATACTTTTACACAAGACTACAAATAAAATGGAAAAATAACAAAGTTGTACCAGTAGTAGAGTAGAGCAGATAGCACCC
Organism: Glandirana rugosa; assembly: GCA_018402905.1. Classification (NCBI taxonomy): domain Eukaryota; kingdom Metazoa; phylum Chordata; class Amphibia; order Anura; family Ranidae; genus Glandirana; species Glandirana rugosa. The sequence goes on along the minus strand of BLSH010026954.1, from coordinate 404,452 downwards.
CCATATCAATCAATTCATATCCATGTGATAATTAACTGGTGTCAACCGTGTCATCATGTGAAAGAATAATAAAAATCGCTCACCGCAGATCATCAATTTCAGACTCAGAGTCACTTTCCATCATGGGGGAGTCTTCCTCACTAGAGCTGGGTGATTCTTCTGCTGCTGCTGTGGTTTGTTTAAATTCTGCCACCATTTTGCTCCTGTTGTCTGTTATCACTGTAAGGATCTTCCTCTTTGGTTTGTCCCACTCTTTTAAGCATTTGTCCACACATGATATAATTGACTGTGCAGTGTGTGGGTGGGCTACTTGTTCAAGGGCCAACAATATGTGTTCAGGTTTATGTTGTTCAACACATAAGTAGCATGCACTTATAACAAGGAATGAAGCTGAGAGTCCTTTTTTGGTCCACAAATCAGTGCAAATAGATACTCTCTCTTTTTGTTTTTCACCTTCATTCTTTTTGTCAATCTGATTACTTATTTTAGTTTTCTTTGGAACAATCAGCCTCCTATCTACTGTCTCCATCATGCTAGAAAAGTCCTCATCTTCAATCATTCTGACTAGTAATCCAGTGCGCCCAATCCATCTTGCTATGGTCTTCTCCTTGGCCTGTTGTTCCTTAGAGTCAATTTTGTATTTTGAAGCACCTAAAAGAGCAGTGCAAATAGATTGCTGTGTGCACTGGCTTGACTTGGCCCAACATTTGAGGTTTTCTGTATCTGTTGGGTTGAATCGGTTATTCAGGTTTTATGTTCTCTCTCACCCCACACAGTCAGCTCCAAGTTGCCTCTCTATAATATACTACATAAACCCCCCAAATGACCCCATTTTGGACAGTAAATACCCCAAGCTATTGAGAGGCATGTTGAGCCCATGGAATATGTTATGTTTTGCCACAAGTTTTGGGAAAATGACATTTTTTTTAAAGCCTTTAAATGCCTTTACAAGATGATGCCTAAACCTGCAGGCATCATTCCGGTATAACCACTCAAATTCAGCAACATACTAGTACGTTGATGGTCCTTGTTGGGCATATATTGTAATGTTCTTTTTTTCATGCAGTCTCTGGGCTGAACAAAATATTAGAACCTAACAGATTCCTCCATTCACATTGATCGATCCGTGGTATGCCCGCCATTAGAATACCACATTGCATCCACCTACTTCTAATAATGGGCATACATGCACTGGTTTTTTTTCTTTCAACCCATGGGCTGATTGAAAAAAATAACCTAACAGATTCCATCATTCACATTGATCGATGTGGATGACGAAATCTCTGCCAAGAGAAGTGAATAAAATGATATGCCCAAACATAGGGGCGATTCGACCTTATGTCCACCCCAGCCCCTATGCTTGGGCACATATGCTTTTTTTTAACTGCAGTGGTGAAATCACCTCCTACAGCACTGGAGTCATGGATTTAAATATTGTGAGAGCAAACCCTGTTGCTGTCAAAATAAACAAATCAGTGCTGCAGCTGAATGGTGTACCTGCAAAGCAAACAAGGAAACACAGTATCAATAAAACATTAACTCAATAAAACATCTTTTTATATTGAAATCTGTGCCAAAAAAAGAGTAAAAAATATATAGCAAAGCATAGCGGTGATCCACCCCTATGTCCACCCTAGCCCCTATGCTTCGCAATATATGCTCTTTTTTTAACTATGGTGGTGAAATCACCTTCTACAGCACTGGAGTCGCTGATTTTATGTATTGTGAGAGCAAACCCTGTTGCCGTCAATATAAAGAAATCAGTGCTGCAGCTGAATGGCATACCTGCAAAGCAAACAATGGTTACCAGTAAAACACAGTAACAGTACAGTAAAACAGTAGAATGACATACCTGCAAAGCAAACAATGGTTAACAATAAAACACAGTAACAATAAAACATTACAGTATAGCATAAAATACAGTAAAACAGTAAGAACAATAAAACAACAATTTTTGGCTTTTTAATTTTTAATTTTTTTTTATGTTTTTTTTATTTTTTTTTACACTTTTATTGTAACTATAATTGTTCCAGGTTAGTGTCTCTCAAAATGTGATAGCCATCTAACATCTTTCGAAATCCTGTGTGAAAGTGTGCCCTAGACTGTGCCGTGCTGTACCCTATAATCAGTGGCAGCTGGTGCTAACAATTTTTGGGGGGTGGCACAACAACATCCCCTGGAAATGGACAGGCAGACAGGCGGTCAGTCTCTGACTCTAATCACGTGCTTCAAAAAAATACACCCCCACCATTGGAATTTATAGTCCGGCATCACTGCATGTAGAGCAGGGGGGTGGACAATGTATAGGGGGGACAGTTCCCCTGTGCCCCTTATGGAGTGGCCACCACTGCCTATACTAATATTCCACTAGTGTGTGGTAGCAATTGAAACAGTCCCCAATGCAGAGATTAGGTTCACCAGGACCGGAGGGACAAAAATAGCAGGTGCCATGCCTGTATCCATGCTTGCTGCAGACATGGCATTTTTTTTTGAGGTGCACTTTGGGTAGGGGTACCAGGGACAGTTTTGCCAACCTCCCGCAGCATTTTTTACTGTGTGCAGCAGCACCCCCAGTGATGTCCATGAGAGCCTTGCTTCTCCGGGGACTCGCACTTCTGATTGGCTATTGGCAGCAGTGGGAGCCATTGGCTGCTGTCAATCACAGCAAGTGAGATAATCAGGAGACTAAGCGGCGGGGCTGAACCACAGCTCTGTGTGTGAATGGACACACAGAACAGCAGCTCAGCTTGGGTGTCCTCATAGCAAGCTGCTTTCTTTGGGGGCACCTGACAGGAGGGAAGAGCCAGGAGTGCCGGCGTGGAACCCGAGAATAGAAGGATCTGTGCTGCTCTGTGCAAAACCCCTGCACAGAGTAGGTAAGTATAACATGTTCATTATTTTAATGAAAAACAAATTAAAGCTTTACAATCACTTTAAGTGATTGAGCCTAGGCCTACAAGTAGCACCGTGGGAGAATGTGGTCATCAGTCTGCTGTAGCCAGGAGGAAGCATTTTCTTAGTCTCCAGACAGCAAATTATAACTTTCTGGGAAGTCATTATGTAATTAACAGTTAGCTGAGACAATATCTGAAGAACATAAGAGCTACTGTGCAGACTCAATGATGTATGGTATATGATAAGGAATTACACTTACTTAGCATGCATGCAATTAAATTAATAAACATAGAAAATAAACCTTATTCTAAGTCTGTTATTTCAGGAGATAATTCTAGTCTGCTCAGAAGATTATTTTAAAAAATCTGGATGCCTTCTTAAATGTACCGAATGTAACAGGATATGAACATTTAGGCCTTATGCAGACTAGATGTTTAGCCCCAGTGCCTGAAAATTTACCATCTAGGTCAGGGGTGCCCAACCAGTGGCCCAGGGGCCACATTTGGCCTGCAGAACCCTCTGATGTGGCCTGCAACCTCCTGCTCTAGGATGGCTAGTTGGCAAACCCAGATCGCAGGTTCCTGACCCGCCATCCCAGAGTATCAGTTTGGTAAATGAAGCAGGTAGAGGAAGCAAGCGGCATAAGCCAATGCTTCCTGTATAGCGTTGCCTTCTGTCACAGGTGAAGTAATACCAAATTAACTCTGCCTGGGACAGCAACAGCTGGTGATACCTGAATGGAAGACTGTTATTAAAGGTAAGTTCAATACTAAAATCACAGTGTATATATGGGCATATCTGTTCTGCAGTGGTTACTGAGCTGCTTTCAAACTGATCCGCAGGTGCAGCGCAGTGCACCTGTGGGGTACCTGTACTGAGCCATAGACTTCTGTTATTACCTGGGGGTTTGGTGCACTTTCAGAAAGTGCACTACACCTGCAGGATATAATAGAAGTCTATATCAAAGTGCAGCTAACATGCAGGAAAGCCACAGGCGCACTGTTCTGCACCCGTGGTGTGGGTAAACCACAGCGCATCAGTATGGAAGCAGCTTTATTGCCCTTTCCCACGATCTGTCCGACCCAATCAGACCCTCCATTCACCTCTACTGGGTGGCTAATGTAAACAGACTTGTGCCTGTTTGCACCGGCCTACCTCCAATCCAATCGGCTAAAAAAAAAAAAAAACAGAAGGGGATCTGCTTCCATCTGGGCGGATCAGATATGAGTGCCCATAGAGTAGAGTGGGCTGTGTCCGTGTCCGCTCTGCATATGCAGAATGGACACCGACCTGTCATCTGCCTGCTCCGCTCATTGTAGCCCACGACCAGTTACCAAGTTGCTTAAGTGGCCCTCACTCTTCAAAAGGTTGGACACCCCTGATCTAGGTGCAGGTGGAAGGCACAGGAGTGCTCTTTTCTATTGGATGTACTCCATAAAGTTGTGTCTTTTTTCAACCTAACTATGTAACTAAACAATACATTATAATACAACTATAATAGATAGCACAACATGTATCAATTCCAGTTTATTATAAATTACTACTACACAAGTTGATTCTTTTTAGACATCAAACACTTAGCAAACATTCTTATAAAGATTAAATGGGAACTGTAGGCATGCCTGAACTTGTAACATAAAGAGAAAGGTGTCTCTCCGGCAGGTTTCTATGGTATCCACAAGGTCCAATCAAATCTGGGATTGCCATAAATTTGTACAACATTAAATACTAGGCCACATTTTCCTGGCTACTTTGCGTGATATGTTTTATTTATTACATCTAGTCTTTTTGCTGGTGTCGGGATTATTTCTGGGTAATTAAGAATTATTTGAAGAAGACAGGAACTATCTTTCTATGAATGGAATCTTGCTCAACAGGTTTCTCTGAACATTCCACTGGACATGCAGGCAAGTGACAGTTGTAGAGTCACTCATTAAAGAGAAACAGTTGATTATAGTTACCATGCAGTGATGCTATTCCAGTTTTCTGTTCTATGTGTGCAACTTAGTAGAGAAAGTGAGACTGTTAGAATGGAGGGCATGGTTAGTAACCTTTACAACTGGTTACCTTGGCTATCAATGCCATAACAAACCTGCATAGCCAAAAGGTAGCCTTACCATTCTATCTGATCTGTCCTATGCTACTAAAGAAGAGTCCAAAGGACTTGGCAGACGGGTGATGGAGAGACCTGAGAACTGCAATAAATGTATCGTAAATTGATACATGCTCATATTTGCGCATAAAAGCTATTATATATTCTGGAGTCAATGTTTAATTTTGCTTGTTAGAAGAAAAACAAGATTCTAACCTTATAATATATAAGTAATCAAAATGATTAAGGTGCAATTGGATTAATTTTGTATGATAAGGTTAGGCTGCCATAACACTTTTTTCAGAGCTGCACACATATATATATATATATATATATATATATATATATATATATATATACTACATGGCACAAGGCATAAATAATTTAGGGTTGTTATTATTTTTTAATTGCATGCCTAACAGATTTAACCTCTGTCAGGCTTTTATTTCTAAGAATCAAAAATCTTCAGCAGCACATCTTTATAATGAAAATATCTTACCTTTGATTTACATTAGGCATCACACGGATCCTTTTTCAGGCTGGGTTCACACTTATGCGAATTGGATGTGGATTTCTCCACATCCAATTCATATGATAGGAGAGTGTGCCAATGAAGCCGGTTTTACGCACCTGAATCAGTGTACAGGGATGCACCAGACCCCCTGCTGTGAGCCGCAGCCGCAGCAAGTGTGATCCCAGCCTCAAGGTAAAATCGTATTTTTATTGCTGTGCCCCTGCTGAGAATTTTTACCCTCACCACTGGCCCCGGTGATCACTGTCTTCAGTATAGTAAGTAAAGGAAAATCCAGCGTTTCTGAGTTGTCACAGCAAAAGGAGGTTATAGCAAATCTTCCATTGGGAACATCTGTTCTAGTGACAGCTATCTAGAGAATAATCCCTCAGTTTGGAGAAATTTGCATTTACTCCCTGTTCTGTTTCTGGAAGAGAACGTGGAGGGAAAATTCCCCATAATGGGATGCAGACAGCTAAATAGAAAACCTGACAGGGGCCAATACTGTTTCCATTTCAATCCAAAAATAACAGAACAAAAGGTTTTGTCTTTACTTTATTATACATGATACCTGAAAGCAGTTTCTTACAGTGCTGTGTTAGACAAAATATGATCTTTATTCAAATCAAACACAGATCTTGACATAAATGCCATGGAAAAGAGTATTTCTATTAGTTAATCTTTGGCAGAAGTCTTGTATGACAAATGTCATTTGCAGCATTGTACAGGATATGGTGTTCTGGTATTCTTGTGTAAGGTCCAGAAACATGTGAAAACCATCTTTTTAAGTTTTTTTTTTTAATTAATCTTCACTCATTCACTGTATATGTTATTAGGGGCTTAGGAAGTCTGAAGCTACTTCTCTGTAGTCACATGGGTCAAAGTAAACCTTCATTTGTAGCCACACTGATCTGAAATCTGACAGTTTGATAGATGCACCTATTAAAGAGAGTCATGGCATTTATTTTGGCCTTAAACCTGTTGCATCAGAATAACCAATATACTAAACAAAAAAACAATATCAAAAGCAATAAATATAAATCAATGTATACCATTGCACACTACTTTATAAGCTTGGTTTAGATCCTTTCTTCTCCTGTAGGTTTAATATGTATCTCTAACCATACCATTTATTTTAGTTTTGAATTTGGGAAGTGTTGGAACCCCTATATAATTTTTATTCCTGTAATGCACAAGACATCCCCTCCATGCCGCAATTTTTTTATATTGACAGAAAGGCTTTTCAGGTTTGAGTGTCTTATATATTATTTTTAGACAATGGAAAGTTAGGTACTAGAAAATGCACAGGAATGTGAATAACACATGTTTAGCTTGTTTTGTGGGTCCTATTTCTGAAGGGGCATGATTGACCGCCGGCACCCACTGATCCCCGCCCTTATAGGTAGTCACAGGACAAGCCAATCAGCGGGTCGATGATTGACCGCCAGTACCCGCTGATCCCGTCGGCACCCACTGTAGGAGTACTGCGGCAAAGTGGTTCTCCTGTGCTGGCTCACGTACTGTATCTAGTACGTGATCCAGCCCTTATGGGTAGGGGGCATGTGCGCGGACTGCTGGTGCTCCAGCTGTGCTGTGATTAGTCACAGCGCAAGCCGATCAGCGGGTCGATGATTGACCACCGGCACCCGCTGATCGACGAAGAGGATGACAGAACAGAGCTCTGTGAATGTAAGCAATACAGAGCTCTGTCCTATCAGCAAGGATGTGACGGTTTTTGTTTCCCTGCATGGTTTAAAACCCAAACATTCCCTAGTAAAAACAGCGCACGGTGAATGCACCAAGCCCTGCTAGGCACATATTTACCACGTTGATTGCAAAATAGATGTTAAACCTTTCCTAGCCAGTTTCATTAGTACAGTGACAAGTGTATGTTTTTAACACATATCACTGTATTAGTGTCACTGGTTCTCACAAAGTATCAAAAGTGTAAGTTAGTGTCAGATTGCCCGCCATACTATCACAGTTCCACTATACACAATTTTTGTATGTGAACAGTGACATGATTACTTTGACCGATCCTTTCCAAATTGTAGATAAAACGTTAGTTGCACCATTTATACACGGATCGTCCCGAACCACGTAAGTGGCACGCGACAAAAATGATCCCTTACAAACCCAAAATTTGGTACGTCCCTTTGTTTTTGGCAGTGTAGGAACGACTATCCTGTCTCGAGACATAACGAATGTAAGTGTCTCGAGACAAGACAGTAGGAGAAGCAGCTAGTCGCCCACGGCCACCAGTTAGTAGCTGGGCGACTAGCCGAACGCGACACTGATTAGTGTCGT
>BLSH010026954.1:354107-374267 GCA_018402905.1 Glandirana rugosa | reverse complement strand
CCCCCCCCCCCCCTTACATGAGGGTCCCAAGAGTCCCCTCTTCTTAAAACAGGGTTCCCAGAGTTAACCCCTTACATCAGGGTCCCCAGAGTTCCTCCTCCTTAAATTAGGGTCCCCAGAGTTCACTCTTACATCAGAGACCCCAGTTTCATTAGGCCAAAGTCTCCCCTTACATTACTATCCCAAAGGCCCCCCCTTACATCATGGTCCCTAGAGCCCATTTCCCTTTCAATTTGTGTCTTTTTTTCCCACAAACAGAGCTTTCTTTTGGCGGTATTTGGTCATCTCTGCGTCATTTCTGATCACCGCTATAAACAAAAAAAGAACGAAAATTTGGCAAAAAAAAATAAATATATATTTCTTATTTTTGCTAAAATACTAATTTAAAAAAAAATATAAAAAAATATATTCATCGATTTTGGCCGATATATATTCTTCCTCATATCTTTGGTTTAAAAAAATCGCAATCTGCGTTTATTGATTGGTTTGCGCAAAAGTTGCAGCGTTTACAAACCACTAGAATTAATTTCTGGCATTTTTACTTTTTTTTTTTTTTTTACTAGTAATGGCGGCAATCTGCGATTTTTATCAGGACTGTGATATTGGGGCGGACAGATCGGACATTTCTAACACGTTTTTGGGACCAATATCATTTATACAGCGATCAGAAATTTAAATATCCACTGATTACGGTATAAACATCATTGGCAGTGAAGGGGCTAACCTGCAGGGGGAGATCTAGGGGTTAACTGTGTTCCCTAAGCGTGTTCTAACTGTGAGGGGGCTGGGCTACCATGGGCATGAAATATCTAGCAGATCCCAGTGACAGGGATCAGTAGATCTCTCACATGCTGCCTGACAGAGCGGGGAACCGCCGCGTTTACATCGGCGGTTCCCTGTTTCTCTTCTCTACCAGGCAGACTCGATCTCCGCCGGCGAGCCGCGGCCACACTCCTGCAGGGTGCGGCGGGCACGAGAGCGAGCCGCCATTTATAGACGGTGATTCGCGCTACAGAGCCACTCTGCAGCAGTAAAAGTATGCGACGTGGTTGGGAAGCGGTTAATCGTGAATGACACCCCCCATGCATTAACACCTGCCGTGTGTTTTCATGCGCACCAAACCGCAAAGTGTCGCAGCATCATGTGGTTCGGTGGTGCGCAATTTTTAAATAAGCTCCAGAACTTCTCCCCTCGCGTTTCTTGCTGGTAGGGCAGCCTATTGAAATGAAGGCTCTACCCGTGACGTTTGCGCACAAACACGCACATATGTGTACAAAACTAAAACACGCGGATCGTTTTCAAAGCGTCTGCGAGCGATGATGATGTAACAGCGTGCACTGTCCTACAATTCTGATGTTCTTCTCTATGTGATTCCTAATATCAGAGTCCTCTATACCTTGGGGCACACACATGTAGATTCAGCATAAAACGTGTGAGGTAAAAGGAGAAAGGTCTTTATTGGTTTCTCCAGCTTTGATAAGTCGGCAATCATGGTGACCACAGCTCCGGGGAGTTTATTCTCATATTTATCATACACTTTATTATGAACAATTCACTGTGCCTCAGGGCTTCCCTCATCCCGCTCCGAGGACGGCGCCACTCTTCTGACTGGAGGTGCGCGCGCCCTCACCCCGGGCTCCTTCCCGCTGGGAAGCGCTTCTCCTCCCGCCGGGCACGCGCACTGCTCCTCACCTGTCCCTATATAAGGCGGGGTCACCGGGAGCACAGAACCACACATCACCAGAGGGGGGACACCGGCCGGGACAGGTGAGCTTCAATACTACTTCACCCTCACACACTATTACCATTCACTTCACAAAGCAAAGAGTCACTAGAAATTTACAGTTTAGTATATTTACACTTCTGTAGAAGGAGGAGGGGTCTGTTTTCATCATCTCCATCTCTTTAGCCAAAATGATATGAATAACATCAGCAAATGTATATAAACATTTTACAAATCTACATAAACTAAAGTAGAACTATAAGCAAACACTTTTATTTTTCACTTTGGATAGAGAAAGAGAGGGTTACAACCCCTGTCAGGTTTTATGTCCCATTGGGGAGAATTCCCTCCACTTCCTGTCCCATAGGCAAAACAGGAAGTGAGGTAAGTACCAAGTTATCACCTAGTGTCCCCATGGAAAGATTTCCCCTCTATTCGCTCGCGTACTCACTGTGTCCGGGGGGGGGGGGGCAGGGAGTGGGTAGGGAGGACTCGATCTCCGCCGGCTACCTGCGATGGCCCCCCCACAGTGAGAGAACGGAGGTCCGTGTATGTAAACGAGGATCTCCGTTTTTACAGAGGGGGAAGGGCGATGATCACAGGCTTCCTCTATATGGGAGCCCCGATCACTCCTCTCCCCCTGCCAGCCGAGCCCCCATACAGTTAGAACACAGTGAGGGAACACAGTTAACCCTTAGAGCGCCCCCTCCAGGTTAACCCATTCACTGCTAATGGCATTTATACAGTAATCAATGCATTTTCATAGCACTGATCGCTGTATAAATCCCAAAGGTCCCAAAAAAGTGTCAAAATGGTCTGACATGTCCACTGCAATATCGCAGTACCGCTAAAAATCGCAGATCGCCGCCATTACTAGTAAAAAATAAAGAAAAAAAATGAAAACCCCATAAATGAAACCCATCAATAAATGCTGATTGCAATTTTTTTTTACCAAAAATATGAGGAAGAATATAAATCGGCCAAAACTGATGAAAAAAAAAATGTTTTTTTATATATTTTTTTTTTTGGATTTGTATTTTAGCAAAAAGTAAGAAATATTGTTTTTTTTTTTTTTTGCAAAATTGTTGCTCTTTTTTTGTTTATAGCGGTGATCAGAAATGATGCAGAGGGGATCAAATACCACCAAAGGAAAGCTCTATTTGTTGGGAAAAAAGGACACAAATTTTGTTTGGGTACAACGTCGCAATTGTCAGTTTAAGCGATGCAGTGCCAAATCGCAAAAAGTGCTCTGGCCCTAAACTGGGAAATCCTTCCCGGGCTGAAGTGGTTAATCCTATCCTAGGCAGGGATGACATACTGTATCAGCACCCTGTGTAGACAGTCTCTCTAGGAGCCCTGCGGTGGTCCTGCACATACATGAGATCCTGCGATCTTCCTCCTGGGATGTCCCCAGAAGGCTGTGGGGGGGGATCTCCCTCATGCGGGGAAACAGTGCCAGGGTCTGTGCCAGCTGGTTGTGTCGTTTTTACTCAATCACCACACAAGAGGTGGATCTTGTACAATGGGGAGCCATCTTTCTGGGGTAGCATGATGTCTATATTCAACAGTAGGTGTGCCTGATATTTTTGTGAAAGCTCATTAAAAGTGTTTGTAATTGCTAGAACAGTTCTGTGGCTGTGGGCAGCTTTAAGTCCAGGTTCACACTGAGGGCGGGTTTGAAACGTGGGAGTTCAGCTGAACGCACATGATTTCAAACCAACGCAGCCCATGCGATCCGATTCTGGAACAGAACAAAAAAAGGGTCCTGTGCGAGTTTGGTCCGAATGCAATGCAATATCAGCCATACAATCTGTATGGCTGAAATCGCTTTGCACGGACATCGCATGTGAATGCGAATCACATGCGATCTCGCAGAGCACACTGGTGTGAACCAGGGCTTAATGTTAGAATCACTTTGTAAATACTCCATGTATGAGCATAGGCCGGCCTGGGAGACTGTCATTAGGTTGGCCACAATACTCCACATTGATCCCTATGGACCTGGTCAAGTTGAGGGAAAACTACAGGTAGTAAACCTATAGCTAATCAACTATAAAGTAGAACTGCATGATATTGGCTAAAATGAGAATCACAATCTTCTTGCTTAGAATAAAGATCACAATTCTCTCATGATTCTCACGGCGTAACATTATCTTTCACGTTATAAAACAAAATGGTGCAGACTTAACTGGTTAGTTTTTTCTAAATTTATTAACCACTTGCTGACCAAGTCACTTCTCCTGTGCAAATTGCCGTAGCTATACGGCGGCTCACGCAGGTGCAGGCGGGCGAACGGTGGCGCATTCTCGCGTCCGCTGCATGCTGCGTGAGCTTGCCCGTGAGTCGGGCGGACTCAATGTCTGCCGGCGACCCACGATCACCTAGTACAAAGGCAGAATGGGGATCTGCCAATGTAAACAAGGCAGATCCCCATTATGATAGGGGACATGACAGAGATCTTCTATTCCCAGTCATCGGAAACAGTGATCTCTGTCATGTCCCTGGCAGCCAATCCCCCCTACAGTTAGAACACCCCTATGGAACACAGTTAACCCCTTGATCGCCCCCTAATGTTTAACTCCTTCCCTGCCAGTGTCATTTTTACATTGATCACTTGATAATGTCACTGGTCCCCAAAAAGTGTCATTTGGGGTCAGATTTGTCTGCAGCAATGTCTCAGTCTTGCTAGAAAATCGCAGATCGCCGCCATTACCAGTTAAGAAAATAAAAAAAAGTCCATAAATCTATCCCATAGTTTGTAGACACAATACCTTTTTTGCAAACCAATCAACTACGCCTATTGAGATTTTTTTTTACCAAAAATATGTAGAAGAATATATATCGGCCTAAACTGATGAATGCATTTGTTTATATATATATATATATATATATATATATACATTTTTTTTTGGATATGTATTATAGCAAAAAGTAAAAAAAAAGTTGTTTTTTTTCAAAACTGTCCCTCTTTGTTTGTTTATAATGCAAAATATTAAAACCACAGAGGTGATCAAATACTACCAAAAGAAAGCTCTATTTGTGGGAAAAAATTTTGTTTGGTTATAATGTCGCACAACCGCGTAATTGTCAGTTAAAGTGATGCAGGGCCGAATCGCAAAAAATGGCCTGCTCAGGGAGGGGGCAAATCCTTCTGGCAGCTGAAGTGGCTAAAGTGTATTTTTTCAAAAAAAATTGAGTTTGAAAGACCACTGTGCAAATACAGTGTGATATAAAGTATTGCAACACCCGCCATTTTATTCTCTAGGGTCTTTGCTAAAATATATATATATATATAATGTTTTGGGGTGCTCTAGCAAAAAATACTGTTTTTAACTTGTAAGCAACAAGTTTCAGAAAAAGGTTTAGTCTTTAAGTGGTTAAACTGACTTAATTTACAGACTGAAGTTCATCCCTTTGATCTAAAAGAACCAAATGATACTTTGTTTATAGTTATCTCTCAGCAGCTGACAATGTTGTGATAAATTTGGCAGGCTGCCTTTTTTTTTTTTTTTGACAGCTGTCAGCTGTGAGCAGAGAACTTTCTCCACTGAATCGAGGAAATGCTGTGTTAAGATCGTGAGGGGGTTGAATCGAGATTGTGATTTTTTAACGATTAATCGTGCAGCTCTACTATAAAACTAGACTTTTTGCAGATATAGTAACATACCTCTCAACTTTCTGACATGGGAATGAGGGACACTTATTAGCAAAAGTATGTGGGCATAGGAAAATAGTGAATATTCATTTGCTATTGTCACACAACTGGGTGGTCTTGGAGCGCAGTGCTCTGCACCCCGGGACCACCCCTTTTTGAAGCCTATTAGAGCCTTGCATGCTTCAAAAAACCACCCCCTCAATGGAATCCATGCATTCGGTGCCCTGTATGCAGATTAAGGGGCCGGATGCATGGATGGGGAGGGGCAGTGCCCGTGCGCCCCTAATGGACAGGCCACCACTGGTGACAGGATGACAACTCCAGAGAACAAATAGAAGTCAGGGCGTTGTCACCCTATAATAGGCAGTGCCTGATCAAGGACCTTCATGGCAGGATCATAAGGTGTTATTTTAATGCAAACTGCAGATATTTTAAAAGGGATGTTTGAAACTACATTATCATGTTAAAAAGGATATGAGAGATTATTGACTGGGTTCACATATATCATAAAGTGGTTTTATAGAGTATGTGTGTGTGCTTGTAGCCAACTTTGTAACAGAGATTTGTAGCAACTCTTGCCAGATTTGTAGCTGGCTACAATAAAAATCTAAGCAGCTAGATACTAGATATCACAAGTGTGCCATGGGCATAAACAACAGCATTGGAATATATATATATAAATATATACAGTATATATACAGGAAATGCTGTGTTTTTGTCAGAATCATATCAGAAATCATTTTATTTGTAATACCTTAAAGCAAATAAATGTGTACATCTGGTTTTGATATTTATATACAGTATGTATAAAGTTGTGTAGCTTACCAAAGTTTTTAGCTTATGATTAGCTCACTTTATTAAAAGTCTGAAATATGTCTTCCAGTTGAAATATTGTCCAATCACCAGAGCTCTAAACGATTAGTTGTGATTGTAGTATTGGAGCATTGCTGTCCATGGTAACCCTTTGTGTAATATTGGGTAATAAAGCATAAGTGTCATGTGGCTTGGCGTCACCCATACAAACAGAGAATACCTGCCTTCTTTGACATCACATAGACATGTCCATGGATACAATCTGTATACAGAAAACTTTAACAGACCGAGGGAAGGGGCTGCTAGTTAAAGACGCTCCATTCATGCAGAAGAGCTTGCACACCTTTTCACTCCTGAGAAGCTGTTTACCAAATCTTTTAGCTGAAAAAAAAAAGCTTAAAGCAACACTTTGATGAAAGGTATGTATGCAGTAACAAGCTAAGAGATCATACAGTAAAGTAAGTCTGATCCTTCAGAGAGGCATTCTACAAATTCCAATATTATGTGGAATTAATGGGTGCCCCTTCATAGTAGAAATGTAACTTATGGAGGACTTTATACTGTGCCATTCACAAAATCATACATGTCATTGCAGCATTATTCTATATATCATTGTGTATGCATTGATCACAGTTTTATTGTTTTTCTTTCTATTTTCCAGGTTCCTGCGTTTACTGCCTTCCAGACTGTGCTTGGTTTTTAGGCAGTGTAGTTAGCTGATTGCTTCAGTATAAAACTCGCAATCACTAACTAGACTACCATCAAAACTAAACATGATGTTCTCCTCTGTGTGGACACGTAGTGGAAGTCATTCCTTTTGTTGTATTTCTTTTAATTGGAGAAGAATTCATGAATGTTTTCCTTATAACACACACAGATTTTTGTAGTTGTGGTAAAATGCATTGTAACCATTATTATAAATATATTTAAGATTTCTTATGTCCATTGTGTACTACCAGCCTCATGGCAGCTGCCTAACAAGTTCTGCATTTTTATATTAAAGTATAACTATTTGCAGTACACTATACTTCCCTCTATTACTATGTATAGTATATAATTATTTGTACATTTGCTGTGGTCTCTAACAGCCCAGTTACCAGGCAGTGTAGTTAGATGATTTGAAATCATACCAATCACTAACTATACAGCCAGGTAAAAGGGACAGGCAAGCGTCTTTATTCTTTAATGAATCCAAATGATTTAGGAGTTTTTTATTTACCTGTTTTTGTTTTAAAATGCCAAAGGTAAGTCTACACCTGATACGTGCGTATTTATATAAATGTATGATATATTAACATATGTGCGTGTGTTTTTTAACCACTTCCATACTGGGCACTTAAACCCCCCTCCTGCCCGGACCAATTTTCAGTTTTCAGCGCTGTCACTCTTTGAATGACAATTGCGCGGTCGTGCGACGTTGTACCCAAACAAACTTGGCGTCCTTTTTTTCCCACAAATAGAGCTTTCTTTTGGTGGTATTTGATCGCTTCTGCATTTTTTATTTTTTGCGCTATAAACAAAAAAGCGCCAATTTTGAAAAAAGAACAATATTTTTTACTTTTTGCTATAATAAATATCCAAAAATAAAAAAACAAATGTATTTATCAGTTTAGACCGATATATATTCTTCTACATATTTTTGGTAAAAATAATTGAAATCGGCGTATATTGATTGGGTTGCGCAAAAGTTATAGAGTTTACAAACTATGGACATTGGTTTGTGGCCTTTTTATTTATTTTTATTTTTTTACTAGTAATGACGGCGATCTTCGATTTTTATCGGGACTGCGATATTGCAGCAGACATGTTGGACAGTTTTGACACTTTTTTGTGACCAATGACATCTATACAGCGATCAGAAATGTAAATATCCACTGATTACTGTGTAAATGTCATTGGCAGTGAAGGGGTTAACCTGCAGGGGGCAGTGAAGGGGTTAACTATGTTCCCTGGGTGTGTTCTAACTGTGGGGGGGGGGGGGGGCGGGCTTGGCAGGGGCATGACAGATCTAACTGATCCCAGTGACAGGGATCAGTAGATCTGTCATGCCCCCCCCTCACAGAACGGGGAACCGCCGTGTTTATATTGGCCGTTCCCCGTTCCTGCTCTCTGGAAGGAGATTGCGAGTCTCCGGCGGACATCGGGTCCGCCCGACCCGCGGGCAGCACGAGCCAAATGGGAGGACGTCTATAGACGTCCTCCCGGCATTTTAGTGCCGCGCTGTAGCCGTCATTCAAGGAGGTTAAGCATTTTACATACAGTGGGGAGCCTCCCATTGGGCCAGGCCAATGGAAAGGGGGAAAATGCTGATCAGTGCACCAGAATGCAGCAGGGACCCCCACCACCAGCTCAGAGCACACATATACTGTACATCAGGGATTCTCAACCAGGGTTCCGTGCAACCCTAGGGTTCCTCCAGAGGTTGCTAGGAGCAGTGGATAAATTCCCACTGACACCCTTGATCCTTTTTTTGCTATCTGTAAGGGGTTAATTCTTCCCAATGACCACAAGTGTAAGGAGCATTCTTCCCATTGACCATCACACTAATGTATCACGAGTTGTAGATTTCTAATTTTTAGCTGGGGTTCCCCGAGATCGGAGAACTATTTTAAGGGTTACTCTGTGCATGAAATAGGTTGAGAAAGGCTGCTTTACATAGTGCAGCACTGACATAAACATAAGAAATTAACAAAAAAAAAAAGAAACATTGTATCAATAGTGTGGTATACACAGGATC
This sequence comes from Glandirana rugosa, assembly GCA_018402905.1. Lineage (NCBI taxonomy): Eukaryota > Metazoa > Chordata > Amphibia > Anura > Ranidae > Glandirana > Glandirana rugosa. The sequence continues at coordinate 365,339 of BLSH010026954.1, read as the reverse complement.
TAGTGTGAACAGCTCCTTATGTTTTTCCCAATGTCTTCCATGTTTACAGTGATAATGAAAACAAATAAATAATAAAGATCTATACAGAAAACAATTGCATTCACTTTTTCTTTTTAGAACTTACATTTTATGTTCTTTATTTCTGCCTTGGAATTGTGTACCTTGATCATTTAAAGTAGATGTAAACTAGCAGGTTCTGAACTACACATTCCACTGTAGTAAGTCAGGTCCTCTTTTACTTTATATCAGAAAAGGTTTATTGCCATGATCTGTAAACAAGGTTCACAGAATTTGTCTTGGTGTTTTGGCGCAAAAGAAGAATAACAAAAAATACAAAAAAATAAAAAATACTAAGTAAAATACACGATAAATACAAAAGTAATCACAAGATTTACAGGGTTGGATAAGATAACTGTACAGGCTATTTAGACTGGGACATGTGCAAATGCAAATGCAAAATTTAAGTGTCAAAGTGTCAAGTGGCAGAGTACAAAAATTACAGTGTGTAAAGTGTCAAGTGTTAAGTGTTCATGAGTCCCACAGCAGATGGATAGAAACTGTTTTTGTGGCGGGAGGTTCTGGTCCGCATGGACCGTAGCCTCCTGCCTGAGGGGAGTGGCTGAAATAGTCCATGTCCAGGGTGAGAAGGGTCGGTTGTGATCCGACCTGCTCGTCCCCGAGTCCTGGAGACGTACAGGTCGTGCATGGATGGAAGGCTGCAGCCGATCACCTTTTCTGCAGAGCGCACAATGCGCTGCAGTCTCTGTCTGTCCCTGGCTGTGGCTCCAGCGTACCACACGGTGATGGAGGAGGTGAGGATGGATTCGATGATAGCCGTGTAAAACTGGGGCTCAATTCACATAAAGACAAAATAGCTAAGCTGTGTCATTACTGCTCAACATTGTATTGTTTGATTTAGCGATTGCTGGTAGATTTCCAAACAATGCTGAGAAATCTTTATGAGAATACCTACTTTAAAATAATATTAAAGGGATTGTAAATTCTATGCATTAAGGTGAAAAACCTTCTGCGCTGCAGCTGCCCCCAGAGCCCCCCCCCCCCTCCCTTTTTCTTACCTGAGCCTATCCATTTCAGCGATGTGCACAAGCCCAGCGACTCCAGCCGATCTCTCTGTCCTCATTGGATAGATTGATAGCAGCAAAAGTCATTGTCTCCCACTGCTGTTATTCAAATCCAGTGGCACGGGAGTGGGGCTGATTCCACTGTCTGTGTCAATGGACGCAGCACCGGGCTCTCCATGGGGGCATCCGATAAAGTGCAGAAGCCAGGAGCACCAGCGGGGCACTCCGGAATAGGAGGATCAGGCTGCTCTGTGCAAAACCCTTGCACAGAGCAGGTAAATATAACATGTGTCTTATTTAAAAAAAAAATGGAATCTTTACAATCACTTTAAAGGCTTTCTTTATCTGTTGTTTTGTTTTTAAATAACAAACACTTTTCAGGCCTCCCGCTGGCGCTCCTGGCTCCTCCTCCCCATGCCCACCATAGCAAACTGTTTGCTCTAGGGGCACTCAAGCCGGTTCGCTCCCGAGATGCCTCTGTGTTCAAAAGACACACAGAGTGCGGCTCGGCCCTGCACCCTGTTCCCTGCTCTAAGCCAATGAAAACTGAGAGGACTGCTGCTCTCGTGCACATTGCTGGATCAAGATGGGGTACAGGTGAGTATGGGGGGCTGCACTCAGAAGGTTAAAAAAAACCTCCTGCCTTTACAACCACTTTAAATTTACTGTCTTTTGAAGTCTTAATAGAAGGCCCTCAGGAAGACATAGCACCATGGGACATGCATGCAGATTTCTGCAATTTCAATGGACTATAATAGATTTCCCTCTGACAGAAAGTTCGTCATTTTCTTCTCCAGTTATTCCCCTTCTCATATGAGTGATGGGTGCCTAGACTTATGGGTCTATGGACAGCACAAGTATTTCCCTTTCAGGCACACTGGCCCTCATTAAAAATCCAGGAAAAAATAGCCTACAGTGGATTAACCCTTGCTCTTGCCTTGCTTCAGTTTGAGATATTGAGCCCTTTAAACAGGATTTTATAGCAGCAGGAAACATATAAAGGGAAGCTGAAAGCTCTGACTGCTCACTGCCTCTGAAGATCTGACTTCTTCATGTCCATATTACCTTCCTGTGTGCACAGAGCTCATTGCAAAAGGTCTGTTACTAGAGGCAGTGAGCTACTAGTGCCTTATTCAGGATGGGGCAAAATATTGTGTGAGGGTCCCAACCCTATAGATTAGAGGAAAATGAAAAATAGAATGACAGCTCAAAGAGGACCAAGTCTAAGTAGGTAATTGGCAAGTACCGGTACAGGTTTCTTTTTGCATTTTACTGGCATGGCCGATATATATTAACATACTTGGGAATTTCAAAACCCCATGAGTTTGGTGGCAATATGTAGGCAACACACTGCCAGTCCTGACAATACAGTACATGGGTAACAAACAAAGGCAATTCATTACAGTTAGAGAAGTGTCACATCTTCACTATAACAGGAATTGACTAAGTGGTAATATGATAGGAGAGTGGTGTAGTTGTCAGATGGCCTACATGGGAAAGGTTGAAGGGATATATTTTAAATAATGGCACAATTTTAAGTGAGGTTAAATTAACTCAGAGGCTGCAGTGAGGCTCTACAGACTGTATGTTCCCCACTAACATTGGGAACAAACATACACTCTCAGCCAGAAGGATTTGGCATGTTTGCTCCACAAGCATTGTACAAAACCACCATGCATCAGTTAATCAGATCTATGGGTGTATCTGTCTATAAATACATTTATAAGATTACATCTAAATGCAAATATCACGGAGTTGTGATAACTAGATAAAAGTAGAATCGAGAAAAAAAAAAGATTTTTTTTTTTCACTTTAACCTGCGTCTGCTTTAAATACATCCAGTCACAGTCTAAACAGGTAAATCCAGTGTCGTTTTAGCAAATTGCAAGTTACAGTAAAGCTGACTTTTACTTACTATGTGTTAATTAAAAATTTGATTAGTGTGTGGCTGTCCCCACTCAACTGCAGTTGATTGTTTCATCAGCTTCTGTCAAAGGGACATGTTAGAAAACTTTTCTCAGTCAGTGGCTGCAGCCCCTGGTCAGTGTATTCTGACAGCAGCAGTTGCAGCTTTCAGAATACAATGTGCCTGGGATGTGGGTAGTGATTCCTCCATCCACCTCGGTTGTGTGGAGAAATGAATATGTTTTTTGTGCTTAGCACACTGGTTAAAAAAAATAAAACAAAGCTATAGATGGATTGAAATTTGGCTGGTTCAAGAGGGACCTGACAAATTTCGATCCATCTATGGCTCTTCCCATTCAAGAGGAGTCAACCTAGTGATCAACTCCTCTCAAATGGGACTATTAGAAAATTTGTGTTCAATCAGCACATGCAGCCATTCGGGACTTGGCTGCAGGGCAGATTAATTTATTGTGGCAGTGGAGAAGTCCCGCTATCAAAATACAGTAGCCCAGCGGGGAGAATTCCCACATCCACTTGTCCAATCATTGGCTGAATAAAAAAAAAAGAATCATCAATGGCCTGCTTTACTTAGTGTGCTTTGTGTATTTTTTCCAGACGTGCAGTAAAAATAAAGTGTCCATTTATACAGTATATAAATGGACTAGGACAAAATGGAGCTCCCCGCCCCCAAGGCACCCCTCCCCCCATTTAGGTTTAGGGCCTGTTATGGTTTAGGAGAGGGGGAGGCGCTCTCTTGTCCTACTCCTTTCCTGCCCTGCCAGGCTGCATGCTCGGTTAAGGGCCTGGTATGGAACCCCATGCCATTTTCTTTTATTTTGGGATGGGGTTTGGATTGGGGGTAGGGCCACGTTTTTTTTGGGTTTTTTTTAATAGCAGCACTTGTTTGTTTACATTCTGTTGTCAGCGGGGAATACCTATGGCAGAAGATGAGTCATGGTTGTTAAGGACAATGCAGCTGCCCACTCCCTAACTATTCTCAATGAATATGAATGTAACAAATGCATTTGTTAATTTCGTTATAACTTTTTTCAGATTTGTTTACATTTGTTACTATGTCCATTTAATACGGATACATCTGAGTCTCCGAAAATCAAATTTTCGTCCAAAAAGACAATCAAAATGCCCATGTCTATACCCAGGTATATGTGCACAATTATACCGGGATTCCTATCGGCCCTTTGCTGATAATACTTGTTTGTACGTTAGATGTATGCAAATAGAGGGGAGAGTTTGGGACTTTGAATGAGGCAAGTGACATTATCAAATGTATCATGACATGTTTATTATCATAAAAAATAAATAAACTTAGCTAATTGCAATAAATGCATGTGACATATCAATTTCATATATATATATATACATGGCATGAATATATTACACTTTTTATACAAATGGTATAGCAGCAAATTCCAATTGAGGTAGCAATTTCATAGATATACAAGGCATAAATAAATTGCAATTCATATAATGTACAGAGGTGGTATAATAGCACATTCTCATTACCCATATGTAAGGAGATTTTATACTCCATATTCTGAAGCTGTTGAGAACAGAAGAAGATATATGGTATAAATTACATAAAAAAAAGTAGCATGTCAAAACACGGCTACATCCTGTAATGCTTGACGCATTTCGTAGTTAAAATCCACTACCTCAGGAGCAGATGTATCAACATGTATAGGGCTAGGGTCGAAAGCATACGGTACTGCAAGATAAGGGCCGCTAGGATTGACTGTAAATTGACTGAGGTAGTGTAAACCCACATGCGGAACGTACTCCTACAAAGTGTCTACAGAACATGAAGGTCTCCATGTGAACAAGTAATGATAAGGGTAATGACACCAAAAATATCCTATGTGGCAGAATGGCAGGATCCATTTATAATGTGTAACGTGCAGAACTTCTGTTCTCAACAACTATTAGCCTGATTTGGGGATGGAGGCAAATGATTACATATGTTTCATGTAAAGTCCCACTTACCTTTTTCTTATACATTTGATGTATGTACTATTAATTATATCTTCTCATATAAAGCTTGTATTATTTCCATACTGGTGTGAATCTATATGTTATTCACAGAGGCCCTGTTTTGCATGGTGGTACTGCCAACTTTATTATCAAACCCACTCTTCCACTTAGTGAAGGTTCTGGTTCTCTTACTTACCTACAGGTTTAGTGCGTTAGCCTGTTTGGGGATGGCCATTTCTCATAACCCCCCCCCCCCAAAGAAGGTGACATTTAGGGTCCTTTCCCACAAGCGGATCGTTCAGGTCCGCCTGTCAGTTTTTCAGGCGGACCCGAACGGACGCTCCATTGTCCTCTATGGAGCAACGGATGTCAGCGGTGACATGTCTGCTGACATCCAATCTGCTCCGATCCGCCAAAAACAGACGGATGGAAACCCTATTTTCCATTCATCTGGCGGATCGGATTGGATGAACACGTACAGACGGTCCGTGTTCATCCAATCCTCCATAGAGGAAAATGGAGCTATGACAGGTCAGTCTCTGCACTGAGTGCAGAGACTGTCCTGTCATCCCCGGCTCAGCGGGGATAAACGTATGGCTCCGCTCGTGTGAAAAGAGCCTAATAAAAATAATGTAGGATGGTACATCATCAGCCATAACTTCATGATTATTGACAGGTAAAGTGAATAACATTGATTATTTGGCATTTGAAAGTATTATAGGCAGCAAGTAAACATGTTGTTCCTAAAGTTTATGTGTTGAAAGCAGAAAAAAATTGGCATTGCAGTTTGATTTTCATGGGGCTGCATAGTCGCACAGCGGTCAGGGTGCCCATGCTGACCCGTGTCCACAACCAAAAGCGCCTACAATGGCACATGAGCATCAGACCTGGACCACAGAGCAATGGAAGGAGGTAGTCTGGTCCAATGAATAATGTTTTCTTTTATATCATGTGGATGGCTGGGTGCATATGTGCACTTACCTGGAAAGAAATGGCACCAGAATGCACTATGGGAAGAAGGCAAGGTGCAGGAGACAGTGAGATGCTTTGGGCAATGTTCTGCTGGGAAACCTTGGGTCATGCTAGGGCCAGAGCTAGGAGGGTGCTGGAGTGAGCTATGTCCCCCCCCCCCAGATTTCAGTGGCGCCCCCCAAGGCCAACTGGCACCCTTCTCCACCCTGGACACTGTGCCTGACCGCTGAACCATACTTTAAACAGCTGCACTTTCCCTGTCATTATAGCTTTACAAGCATAGTAAGTGTACTGCCCAGCTAAGACGATCATTGGGTCAGCAGTGGGCCAAGCAGGGTGGTATAGGCTACCTGTACCTGTCCCCTGTCATCTAATAAATTTGGGATTTTCACAAGCTCCCGAGGCAGCTGGAGTTGGTGGGTGGGGCTGGAGGTGCGGCCTTCCCCACTCCTCCACTGTAAGTCAGCGGTTCCCAACCTTTTTGGCTCCAGGAACCGGTTTCATGGCAGCCAATTTTCCTAGGGACCGGGGGGCAAGGTGGGGTGACGGAATGGGAGAGGAAGGTGGCTGTGGTGGATGGGTCAGGGGAAGGGAATTTCACAAAGTCTGTACAGCACAGTCCCCTCTCTACATCAGTGTCCACAGTCCCCCTTTACATCACAGTTCCCCCTTTAAAGCAGTCTCACAGCCTCCTCAGTACCCCTCCACATCACAGCCCCCTTTACATTGCAGTGCCCCTTTACAGTGTAGTCCCCTTTACATTAATGTAATGGGGACTGCTCTGTAAAGGGGTCACTGTAATGTAAAGGGGGCTGTGATGTAAAGGGGATTGCACTGTAAAGGGGACTGCACTGTAATGTAAAGGGTGGCTGTGATGTTAAGGTTGCACTGTGATATAAAGGGGACTGCACTGTAAAGGGGCACTGTACCAGTACCCCTTTACAGTGTAGTCCCCTTTATATTACAGTGCCCCTTTACATCATAGCCCCCCTTACATTACAGCGCCCCTGCAGTCTGCCCCTCCCCTCCTTTCCTCTCTAACATCAAGCTCTGCCTCCCCTGCTCAGGACTCCTACCTGCAGGGCAGAGGCTAATAGTCCGTGTGTCCTCTCCCAGTTTCCCCACCCACTAGCCTGACAGACATTGTCATCCTATCAGTAGGGCAGGTGGTGGAAGGAGCTCTTCATTCTGATCTGCAGTTCCTCCTGCCCCCTGCCTTGCTGATTGGATGTCATTGTCGGCCAGGCGGGCGGAGGAGTCGGGAGAGGCCACATGGGCATGGCTGCACGGCAGTAGATGAGTGGCGACTGCAGGCTGTGATAGCCATGAGTGGACCGCGGTCGTTGCTTATTTCCTGATGTGTGACCTGGTTAGCAACAGGCCATGGACCAGCACCTCTCCGGGGGTTGGGGACTCCTGCTGTAAGTGACTGAGCACACTGTCACTATATACAGCCCTAGCCTGCCACTATAAACACTATACTGCTTCAGCCTGCCACTATACTGCCCTAACCTGCCACTATACTTCCCTAGCCTGTCACTATACTGCTTTAACCTGCCACTATACTGCCTTAGCCTGCCACTATACTGCCCTAGCCTGCCATTATACTGCTTCAGTCTGTCACTATACTGTCCTAGCCTGCCACTACACTACCCCAGCCTGCCACTATACTGCTTCAGCCTCACACAATACTGTCCTAGCCTGCCACTATAGTGCTTCAGCCTACCACTATACTACCCCTGCCTGCCCCTATATTTCCCTAGCCTGCCACTTTATTGCCCTAGCCAGTCACTAAACTGCTCTAGCCAACCGCTATGCTGCCCTAATGTGAGGGAAATTATAATACCTTGTGTGCATTATATTTCGCTTGCGCTAATAAGCACACTTTTCAGCTCTTTTGCATAATACATTTGAGTGCACTCGTGTTAAAGCAAGTAAGACAGACACCATAGTTGTTCTCATATTGCAAGCTCAAAAACCAGTCCTCTCTGGCCATGCTTGCTGCTTTAATTTATATGACTCAGACAGGGATAACAAAAGGACTTGGTGGCTTCACAATCAGCCAATCAGCCTCCAAGGCACAGTCACGTGACATGAGCTCAATACAAAACAATAACCAATGACACACTTGTTTATATTCAAACGATACAATAGAAGAGGATGTATGTGGAATGACTGGCCGGCCTGGATGAGTCACAGCCGTTGGATGGGTGGAGATCACAGACTCCAGAGAACAATGAAAGCCATGTGGAAACATAGCTTCCATTGAAACCAACTCGTTATCTCACAGAGGCCCTCCAAGCAAAATGGCATGCATGCACAGCCACAACTGCCATTACGACGAATCACTATCAAATACAGCACTATGAACTATATCTTATAGTGATTATACTACTGTTCCATTAAAGGGTAAATTATGCACAAAGGAATATAGCTGTGGGTTTCTCTCACATTGATCAGATGCGACAGAAAGCTTACAGATCATTATCCTTACATAAAAGGCAATACTGATTCCATACCGCAAGTACATCGCCGCCAAGCAGATCAATCTGTACATAATACAGACGGTAATACACCCGCGCCACGGAATGTGCATCGCGCCTCAAAGATCCGGACTGGCGTTCGCTCCAGCGTTGACGGCTCAGAGCGCCTGCCGGCCGGGATGATTAGGTGGGTAGCGTGTGGTTACCACATAATGGAAGGTTTGCATTGTAAGGGGCCTGTCCTCAAAATCGGTTAAAACCATATTCGCTATACACAGCGAATACCGGTAAACCGACACTGGGAGACACTGTGACAATACATAATAAACACATCCTAAATTTCTACAACACTAACCTGCCACTATACTGCCTTAGACAACCACTAAACTGCTCTAGCCAGCCACTATACTGCCCTAACCTGCCACTATACTGTGCTAGCCAGCCACTATACTGCTTTACCCTGCCACTATACTGCTCTAACCTGCCACTATACTGTGCTAGCCAGCCACTATACTGCTTTACCCTGCCACTATACTGCTCTAACCTGCCACTATACTGCACTAACCTGTCACTATACTGCACTAACCTGTCACTATACTGCACTAACCTGTCACTATGCTGTCCTAGCCTGCCACTATAGATATGTGCTCTTAAAGTATGGCATTAGGGTAATAATATGCTGCTTGTAAAACCATGGCTTTTTTTAAATGAATGTCCCATCCCTAAATAAAGTATGTTCTCCATCTACAATGGCTTTCTCAAAGCGCAGAAAAAAAGGTGACCCTGGAAATGGTTTTAAGATATAACATGGAAAGGGATTTGGGACTTTAAATCAAGCATATGAGTACACATGCCTCCATCTCTAGTGAATGAGCAAAGAAAGGAAACTTTGATTGAGGCTGTTGACTTGTTTGGGGTTAATAAATATATATTTTATTAACATAATGAATGTAAAATACATGATGATGATACATAGCATATAAAACGTAACATCAAATACAAAGTATATACACATGCACAAGGCATCGCATAAATATTGCAAACTCATATATATACACATTGTAAAACTTGACAGTACATAGCAATGTTTGATTATATAGATTATGTAAATTCATATATATATACACAGATCAACTTGGCAGCTCTTAGCATGGTGGACTGATTATTGTGCATGATAGTATCAGATAATATTTGAATAAGGTCCCTTTAAGGCGAATGGCCACATCCCGAATGCCCGATGCCCAACAGGAGAGAGTGGATATGTCAGTCCTGGGTACTACTTACATAAGCTAGAGTGTGATGATAGGCGATGGGTGTGGGGCCAGGGCTGGAGGCAGACACTACTTGAGTGGAGGACAGACAGGACGACCGAACTTAAACCAAGAGTCGAGGGGTTGGCAGAGAGAGACACCTATAGGGGACCGCAGGCAGATCCCTCGGTCAGCCATACACAAAAGGACAAGAGGAATATATATATATATATCCATGTGCCTCTCCTCATGTGATTATCCGCCCCTCCTCAAAACATTCTATTTTCTCTAAAGAACCTTAGATGGTTGATTTATCCACTCGACAGCAGCGCCGTGAAATGTATGTTTCTCCCCCCAACGAATGTGGGGTACTCTTGATACCAACTATATCCAGAGAAGGACTTTTCAATATAATACACAGTTGCTTGCTTCAACTCGTTGTACAGCTACCCCTGATGAAGGGCTTTTTCATGCTCCGAAACACATGTGTTGGGTAACCGCATTCCAACATGGAGGGTAACCGCACTCCATCTTGCGGACAACGGACCATCAATTATGCTCCTGTGAGCAATATACCAACAAGGCAACATTGGTGCAATGTTTACTGTAATCCATTATTATATATGTAATTTGTTTCTTCTTTGAAGATTTAATTGATGTACTTTATACATGGAATAAAATATATATTTTTTTTATATAAGTTTTTGTGGTTGCTATTTAAAGTACCTTCTCATGGGGGAAATCTACTTTTGTACCGAATATTGGGATGAGGATACCACCACATTACATCCTTTAGATTGCACGGTTTACTATATGAGGGCTGGAGGCAATGTCCGTCCCAGGAGCTGAGGTAGTCATGAGCCCCATACAAGCCGGGCGCACAGGCGGCACTTCCCAAAGTGTAGATTGTTAGTCTCCATGATGTGTGAGGCATGTTAGATAAAAGTATGGAGTGCCAATAATGTCTATAATAGGTAAAAATGGTATCTGCTAAAATCATATCAAATGTGAGAGTAATAAGAGAAAATATAAGTGTGCCCTGGTGCGAACATGCAAGGAATGTGCAAGTGTAAATGTCAATTGAAACATGTGACGAAGGGAAGAAATAAGAATAAGTGGGTTAACTGAAAAACATAGGAACGTTCAATCACCAAAGGGCATAGAAAGCCGTGGAAAAAAGAAGAAAGGCAGGTGGGAGACTGATGTAATAAAATCATATAATATTTTTCTTATGTGTACATAGAAGTGGATTGCCTTCATGTAATGCAGTGTATGCACGTGTGTAACAAACATGACTGTGCCTAGAGAGGTGCCTTATATATGTCCAGCATACACAGGGGCTTGAAACGGGAAATGCGTTGGGCATTCGGGATGTGGCCATACGCCTTAAAGAGACCTTATTTAAACATACCTATTATCTGATACTATCATGCACAATAGTCAGTCCACCATGCTAGGAACTGTCAAGTTGATTTGTGTGTATATATATATATATATATATATATATATATATGAATTTACATAATCTACATAATCAAACATTGCTATGTA
>BLSH010026954.1:321308-352174 GCA_018402905.1 Glandirana rugosa | reverse complement strand
CACCTGTGTCACTGGCTGCATAACTGCCCCCACCTGTGTCACTGGCTGCATAATTGCCCCCACCTGTGTCACTGGCTACATAACTGCCCCCACCTGTGTCACTGGCTGCATAACTGCCCCCACCTGTGTCACTGGCTGCATAATTGCCCCCACCTGTGTCACTGGCTACATAACTGCCCCCACCTGTGTCACTGGCTGCAAACCGCCCCCACCTGTTTCATTGTATACTGTGTCCTGTGATGCTGAGCTGTATACTGTGCCCTGTGATGCTGAGCTGTATACTGTGCCCTGTGATGCTGAGCTGTATACTGTGTCCTGTGATGCTGAGCTGTATACCCCTGACACAATATGTGGAATACAGGGGACGGAGTTGGTGGATTCTATAAGGGGTGGGGCTTATTAAAAGTAGGAGGGGTCAAAGGGAAGGGCGGGGCCTGGCGCCCCCCCATCCAAAAACTTCACCAGCCGCCAGTGCCTGCCAGCAGTGACCCCTCTCCTCTGCCCTGTCAGAAGTGACCCCTGTCCTTCACCCTGCTTACCTCTGTCCTCAGCCCTGCTGACCCCTATCCTCAGATCTGCTAATCCCTATCCTCAGATCTGCTAATGCCTATCCTCAGATCTGCTGATCCCTATTCTTTGCCCTGCGGACCCCTGTACACTGCCCTACAAGTTAATGGCTTCTGTACATTGCCATACAAATTGCTGACCCTATCCTCTGCCCTGCTGACCTCCCATCCTCTGTTCAATTACATTTGTAGTGCCCCCATAGTGTAGGCGTTTTTGTAGGGAGTTATTTTTGCTAGGAGAGGCTAAATTTAGACAGGCCTGGGTGTTTTGATCTGGGCATGGGAGTGGCTCAGAGTAAAGCCCCGTACACACGGTACAATGGTCATACAAAAGCGGTCCTACAACCAGCTTGTTGTACAATCATCCGACCATTAGTACGCGTGGTTACAACAGCCGTCGTACAACAGTTGTACAACTGAAGTTGGGAAACCTACGTTCCTAATTGACAAATCACATGCATCTGAGCTTCCTCGTTATACACTCGTAACACGTCACTATGTTAGGCTTGGTTGTACGATTGCTTAGTGCATGTCAGTAAGCAAGACACAACAGCCAACATACGATTTTGGATGTCCGGTTGTGCGACCATTGCACACGTGTGTATGGGGATTTAGGCTGGAGATTACAGGAAGGGATACCCCTTGGGCACTCCTTCCCTTTGGTTCCAGAAAGTGCTTAAAAAAGGGGATGGATGAGGAGTGTCACTTTCTGCTGTAAGTTAAGGAGCTCTGACCAATCCCCAAACTAGGATTGGCAGTGGGCAGGCCTCCTTAAATACGGTGATCTGCCCAGCAGGGGGAGGAGAGTTTGGGTGGAAGTGGTGAAGATGTAGCAGAGGTGCTGTGCAGGTTTCTACCCAGGAGGAATCCCCCAGTCGGGGGGGGGGGGTGACCTTAAGGCCTGGAGGTTCTGGAGTGGCCAGGAGTGGAGTTGATTCCTGGAGCATACAGCAGCACAGGGGGACAGGAGAACAGCAGAGGGCTACGGAGGACACTGTAAATTAGCCACTGGAGTCGGTGAGTGACAGACCCTGGGAGCTGGAAGGCAAGACTGGAGCAGACTGGGAGAGGAATTGTGGACCGTCTGTGGAGGTCTCAGGAGCCAGTCAGGGGAAGGAGTGTCACTGAGATGAAAGCAGGCCAGAGTGGCCTGGAAGAGGGATGGGCTGGGAGTTGTAGTCCATCATGGCCCAGCTAGCACTAACGTACTTAGCACACTTGAGGGGTCCCTGACCCTGGCCTGTAATGGGTGATTCGGAGGTCCTGCTGACTGAAGTGCCTGCCTCGCCATGTGCTAGCTGTGGTGAAGGAAGAGGAGTCAAGTAGGCCTGATAAATTTCCTTTCAGGCCAGGAAACTTAGTGAAGTGCTGGAGAGAAGTGAGAAGAGTAACGGTCAGCAAGAGAAGTGCTGGAGGAAGTATAAGTGTGTATATACAGTTGTGTATATAGAGGGTCCCGAAAACCAATTCGCTGGGGCATCCCACAGTTACCCTATTCCCCATCCACGTTAATACCCTAAATAAAACAACCTAAAACCAGTGCCGGCTTGACTCCGGATGTGTGAGATATCTTGTGATTGAGGGCAGCAAAAAGGTGAACCACAACTACCAGCCACCCCTAAGGGGGCACATGGCTACACATTTTTAACTGCATCACCACATTAGACAAGCTACTGTAGATCCTGCCCTGGGTCCTGCAATTCATGTGGATGTTGCTTTGACAAGTACCACCTACCTAAACTGTTGCCCCTTCATGGAAATGGTATTCTCTGATGGCAGTGGCCTCTTTCAGCAGGATCTGGTGTCCTGCCACACTACAAAAATGGTTCAAAAATAGCTTGAGAAACTCAACAGTGAGAGTCACAACAGAGTCCAGACTAATGAACATTTAATGCATGGCACAATCTCTGCCGAGCACTATGGGTTTGTGGAAGGGATACCACAGAAATATGTATTTCCTTTCAGGTGCACATGGTGTTCTATTTATTAATGTTTTCTCTCAAGATTGACACAACTTTTACCCAAGATTCTTACTCTATTACCAAATCATTTGCTTGAAAATCAGTGAATCTTGGGTGGAAGTTGAGTGAATCTTGGGTGGATCCATTGATAAATAGACTCCGTATTCTCTGACTGAATATGTGGACAGTCCTAGATATGGAGGGGAGTATATGGGTGAGGAGGGCCCTGGCTCTTTTAGTCAAGTGTGTGTGTATATTCTAGCTTGAGTTATTGAGCTCTGTAAGCATCAGACATTTTTCACAAAACTAGGAATACCTAAGAAATTGTGAAGGAGACTGAACCACTATTATATTCAGGCACTGCTTTATAAAAAAATCTTCATTGAGATGCATCTCTCAATTTGGTGATCAACAAGCAATTCTACTGTCATACATTCAGCACGATAAGATGGCAGAGATTAAATCAATCACTGGCAGCAAAAGCTAAGCTACCACCCTAAACAGTAGATATATTTAGGATATACATAACATTCATTGCTCTTGTCAGAGAGATTGGAAGGTCTCCATTCATGTGATATGTCAGGAGTGACAAGCTCCAATCATTGTGTATGGCGGCCATCAGGAGGCAAACTTGCAGCAAGACAGCAGGGGGCGCCGTGATCCCAAAATCCTGCGATTGAAGTCTAGCAGGTACCGGTACGGGTCAGCAGGGGGCGCCGTGATCCCGGAGCACTGTGATTGGAAGCACTGATCACACTGAGTCTGCGCAGCGTCTGTTTCCACAGCAACAAAGACTTCCGCCATAAACATCGCAGCATGGAGAGCCCGGAGGAGTTCGGTGCGGATCTCATGGTGTTCACCGGGTCCTCGGAGCGCGATGTCCTGTGCAGTAAAATCTTCTGGAGCTCCCTGACTCTGCAACCCCCGCTGGAGTCCAGGCTGGTGTCCGGGAACATGGAGCAGAGGCTGCGGCCGGCCGGGGAGCCCAGACTGCGTGAGTGATGGACAGAGGTGGAGGGGCAAGGATTAATGTACAGCCAGAGCACACTGACATCCCGGGATGACAGGGGGAGAGGGTGAGGTGGGGACCAGAATCAATACACACCCAGAACACACTGACATCCCGGGATGACAGGGGGAGAGGGTGAGGTGGGGACCAGAATCAATACACACCCAGAGCACACTGACATCCCGGGGTGACAGGGGGAGGGGGTGAGGTGGGGACCAGAATCAATACACACCCAGAGCACACTGACATCCTGGGGTGACAGGGGGAGGGGGTGAGGTGGGGACCAGAATCAATACACACCCAGAGCACACTGACATCCTGGGGTGACAGGGGAGGGCAATTATCACTATACAGCCAGAGCACACTGACATCCTGGGGTGACAGGGGAGGGCAAATATCAATATACACCCAGAGCACACTGACAACACAGGGTGACAGGAGGAGGGGGAGGGGCAAATATCACTATACAGCCAGAGCACACTGACAACACAGGGTGACAGGAGGAGGGGACAAGGGTCAATATACAGCCAGAGCACACTGACATCCTGGGGTGAAAGGAGGGGGAGGGATCACTATACACCCAGAGCACACTGACATCCTGGGGTGACAGGAGGGGGGGATAAAGATCAGTACACAACCAGAGCACACTGACATCCTGGGGTGAGGGGGAGGGGAACAAGGACCAATCTACACCCAGAGCACACTGACATCCTGGGGTGACAGGAGGAGGGGGAGGGGGAGGGGCAGGGATCACTATACAGCCAGAGCACACTGACATCCCAGGGTGACAGGAAGAGGAGGAGGAGGGAGGAGGAAAGGGGTGGCAGGGGTCAATCTACACCCAGAGCACACTGACATCCTGGGGACATTGGGGAGGGGGAGGGGCAGGGATCACTATACACCCAGAGCACACTGACATCCCGGGGACATGGAGGAGTATGTCTTTCATAAAACTCTATTTCCATTGAATATAAGGAGAATAATGGAGACATTTGTCCCAATTGAAGATAAAAGTAGCACCAATCAGAGTTGATTCTTTTGGTACTTGTGCTGACACATGACGAGTTCCCTCCATCCAGTGTAGTAACATGGCAGTGTCTAGTGATATGCAAAGAAAATGAGATATGTGATTAGTCTCAGCGACAGATCAATGTGTCGGTGGGAATGTTGTTGGAAATCTGTGACATAGGAGGGTGTGTGCTGTACAGGAGGAGGGGAGAGTTCTGGGGTGACAGGCGGCTTTATTGGGGCTCAATAGTTAACATGGACTTTGTGTCTGTCGGTACCCCTTGTAGCAATCACCTGCCATGCCTGGAATGACCTCCTTCATACTCCCTTCTACTTTCCTGATGTGCACCAGAACTGAAGAAATGGCTCCGACAAGCTAAAAAAACAAACATCTGCATTCCCTGCATTAAGGTGAAAAAAATATGCCAGTACCTGTATCGCCCCCACCCCTACCCCCTTATACTTACCTAATTCCTCACTTGATCCAGCGATGTGCCCGCCTGTAGTGGTGGCTCTCACAGGTGTTGCTGAGGCAGCAGGAGCCACTGGTTCCCATGGCTGTCAGTCAAATCCTGTGATAAGGGAGTGGATGACGGGGACAAGCCTCGCTGTCTGTGTCTTTGGATGCAGACAGCACGGCTTGGAATCAAACTTACACGTGTGCTGCACTAGGAAGCAACTTCCCATGGTGGCACAACAAGAGGAGAACCCCAGAAGAGGAGGATCGGGGCCACTCTGTGCAATACTATTGCACAGAACAGGTACTCTCACCTAACAAGGTGAATCAAAGGTGTAGGTTGGTTACGCCTAACCATACGACAACAATATGCATCCAAATTTGAACATTCAGTGACATAAGTGATGAAAAAACAAATAAACAAAATCAAGTGTGTAAGTAAAGTGAATTAAATGTCCAATTATTCCTTTACAGATGTGATCCTTATATTATTCTTTTCTTCACCCTTGTAGGTCTTAAATGACATATAGTGACTCCCACCTCCGTTCACCACCGCGTTCACTTCCACGTTTAGATCTGTTCCCAGGTCTAAAGACACCTTCCCCTGCTGGGGTTCAAATCCCAGCTCATCAGATGGTCAAAATGCGTTTATCCTCCTTCTCCTCTCTGGGTTATGCTGTGCTGGTGGGGCTCTTATGTGCTTTAAACAGATTCTCTTTCTTCCTCCGTTCCCCAATTAAACAAATTTGCTCCCATAGTGTAGTATAAGAAGTAATTTATTAAGACAGTAGTATACACTCACATTAAAATAGCAGTCAAACCAGGGCTGTCTTTAACACAGGGGCAAAAGGGGAAGCTGCCCCGGGCCCAGTTATTGTTGTGGGGCTCAAGGCAGCTTTCCCTTGAGCCTGCACTGCCTGCAAATAGTTGATAAGTGGATTCGGGAGAGCCCAAGAAAATGTTTGTTTGCCCAGGGTCCAATCAGTATTAAAGACGGCCCTAAGTCAAACGCTTCCACATAAATATCCGACAGGGATGCGGCTCCCATTTGACTCATATGTCACATCAAACGTGTATCGTCACGATCGCGTGACTTCCTCATGACCCCTGACCCCCATCAGATACTTATGTTGTTATGTTGACACTTTTAGCTGTGGGAACACAATTTCTCTTACGTTCACTGACAGACGCAGCTCTTCTTAAATGACACGTGGGTTTTATGTTGTCCTATCAGGAGTGACTAGGCAAAACAGATGCAAAAGCATCAGGGATAGGCTGGCCCCTCCCATGGGGGCCGTTCTCACCTGAGCCTATAAAACCCCCTGCTGGCCAATAGCATTCAGTTTTGTTTGCCTAGTGCAAAGGAGTTGACTGGGTTCCCCTATGGGACCTGCGATTTTTCTGCATGTAAATTTTCTCTCTGAAAGATGAAGACTTCTATCAAGTAGCCGGCCTTGGCATAGAGCAGATATCACGAATCCAAAGCTTTGCCCTGCCCGGCCACCTCCTGACGACCTACCCTAAAAATGACAGGGCAGCGTCGCTCAGGGCCTGTTCCGTGTGGGCGGCCTGTGGCTGTTGCCACTTGTGCCCAGTGTCTGGCTTTTGCCTTTCCAGTGGCCTTGGCCAGCAGCAATCCTTCCTGGGACAAGGGGGAAAAGTCTGCTTCGGGTGGCTACCCGCAACGCCCGTCGGACTGGTGAGTGACCCCTCCTCCGCCCTTAGGGCGTGGGGGGGGGTGGCATCCGGGGCAGTTGTTAATTTTAGCGGTAGCTTTTTCCCTGCCAGGGGGGCACCTACTTATTGCGTGTCCCCCTCCCTCCCCCCACCCCCGCCCCCCCCTCTGGTCTTCCGCGTTCACGCGGCGTCGCGTTTGTGACATAGAGGGCCCTGGGGCCTGTACCGGTGTTCCCACTGGGGAACGTTCGTTCGCGTGCGTTTTTAGCCGCTGCCATTTTGCGGCGGTTGGCTCATGCTGCGCGAGCGCCATTTTCTCCCGGGTGGCGATTTTTGATATTACACTCTGTGTAACTGCGCGCGCTTTCTCCTCAGAGAAGCGGCAGCTGCATGTGTGGTACAGTCCCCAGGAGCGCCTTTTTTCTCTCACAGCGCTGACAGGCTACAGGGCTAGAAGCAGCAGGTTTGGCTGGCTCCTTGGGGTGTTGTTTTAAGTGGGCTTGTCCTCCCAGGCTCCCTGGGTGGTCTTAGGTGGTGGTGGTGATACGTGGGGGGGGCGTCCCATTCAGGCCTATGTCTGGGGACGGTGACGCGGCGGCTATGGACCCTGCAGCGCCCTCTGTTTTGGAGCCAGCAGAGCAGCGCTCCGCACAAGCCCCAGCGGTCACTTTGGACCTCTTGCGGGCTCTTTTTTGTGGAATTCATTCCTAAGGTTACTGCTCCAGCCCCTGAGCCCCCTGCTAAGCGCTTGGCCCCCATTGTCTCCTCAGGCAAGGATTCTGATCATGAAGTCGCCTCGGTTGTCACGGGGACCCCCGTGGAACTTTCTGAGGGCAAATTGGTCCTCTCAGATACTGAAGAGGACCAGGGGGCCTCAATGGCGCGCGACAAGGCAATTGTAGCGGCCCTAATTGCTGACATTCGCCAGGCTCAGTGCCTTGCTCAGTCTGAGGAGGCGCAGACTTCCACTTATATCTGTGGGTCTATGAGGCCTCCTAAGTCCCCTAGGGCTTTTCCCTATGATCAATTTTTTGAACGGGCTGTTTTTAAGGAATGGGGTTCCCCCAAAAATTCCTTCACTTTGCCTAAGCGTTTTGCGGTGCGCTATCCCTTTGAGGATGCTTTCCTTAAGCGGTGGGCTTCCCCTTCGGTGGACCCACCAGTGGCCCGTCTAAATAAGGCTACCACCCTTCCTGTGGAGGGTTCGTCCTCTTTTAAGGACGAGGCGGATCGTCGCACGGAAATGGTGTCTAAGGCTATTTTTCAGGTAGCAGGTTTTGCTATGCGGCCAGCTCTGGCCTCAGCAATGTCAGCACAGTCTCTTTTTGAGTGCCTCTCCTCAGTGTGCAAAAATTGGCATTGCAATTGTGCGAGGAAAGAGTTGCATAAGGTGCAACACGTGGTGGAAGGCCTCCATTATCTGTGTGACTCCCTGCTGGACATCATGCCAATGCTGTCAAAAATTTCAGCCTTTGCTATAATCATCAGACGGGTGTTGTGGCTGAGGTCTTGGTCGGGTGATCAGGCGTCTAAGAAACGCCTCACTGACCTTCCCTTCCAGGGGGGTCGTTTGTTTGGACCACAGCTGGACGAAATCATTAAGGATTTCACGGGGGGGAAGAGTCTCTTTCTTCCGGAACCCAAACGGCGGGACTTTCGCCGACGACAGGGCCCCTCTTTTTCTGGGCAGAAAAAGTTTTTTCGTGCCCCCGTCACAGCCGGGGCGGGTTCCAAGTCCAGTAAGGCCCCGGCTGGGTCTGGTAAGAGAACCTGGCATCGGAAACCCGGTAAAGCGGGGGATAAGCCCTCCTCAGCGTGACGGGTTGCCCCGCCCATCTCTCAGGTGGGGGGCCGGTTATTGGAGTTTGCGGACTGCTGGACAGCTCACATCTCCGATCGGTGGGTCCTGGATATGGTGTCCACCGGATACCGGATAGAGTTCAAAGCTCTGCCCCCAGACAGGTTCTTTCCCTCAAACCTAAGACTCCTACAGGGGCGTCTAGAGGAGCTGTTAGGCGCGGTCCAGTCCCTTGCGGACATGGGCGTAGTGGTGCCAGTTCCACTGGAGGAGAGGTTCTGCGTTTTTTACTCAAACCTCTTTGTGGTGTCCAAAAAGGGCGGGGTCAGGCCGATTCTGGACCTCAAAGCTCTGAATTGCTTTGTCAAAGCACAGAAGTTCAAGATGGAGTCCGTTCGCTCGGTCGTTGCCGCCCTGCATCAAGGGGAATTCTTGGCATCCCCGGACATCAGGGACGCCTATCTGCACATTCCCATCTGTCAAAAACACCAGCGTTTTCTGCGCTTCACAGTGGGAGACCTGCATTACCAGTTTGTGGCCCTACCTTTCGATCTGGCCTTGGCTCCCAGGGTGTTCACCAAGGTGTTGGCACCGGTCCTAGCACTGCTGAGACAGAGAGGTATCGCAGTGGTAGCGTACCTCGACGACTTGCTTTTGAGGGCGGAGTCGGCAGTGTCCTTGGAGGAGGACGTGCGAATCACGGCCTCTACACTAAGGGAATTCGGTTGGCTCATCAACCTGCAAAAGTCCTCACTAGCCCCCTCGTGTCGCCTGGAGTACCTCGGTCTGATTCTAGACACAGTGCAGGCGAAGGTGTTCTTGCCTCCCAACAAGCTGTTGGGGCTGCAAGCGGCGGTTCGGACCCTACTGTCGCGCCGGAGGTCCTCCCTAAGGTTCTGCATGCGGGTGTTGGGACTCATGGTTTCATCCTTCGAGGCGATACCTTACGCCCAGAGTCACACTCGGCTCCTGCAGAAGGCGATTCTGTCAAGGTGGGACAAATCTCCCCTTTCTCTGGACAGGCTGATCCGTTTGGACCACCGGACCAGGGGATCACTGACTTGGTGGCTCCAGGCTCCAGCTCTGACTCTGGGAAAGTCTTTTCCTCCCCTCAACTGGTTGATTGTAACGACGGATGCCAGCCTGACGGGCTGGGGAGGGGTGTTGGGTCAGTTCTCTGCTCAGGGCCGTTGGTCAGCTCTGGAAGCTCGACTTCCAATAAATGTGTTGGAACTGAGAGCGATCAGGCTTTGCTTGTCCCGTTGGTCGACAAGGCTGCATGGCCTCCCTGTCCGGGTTCAGTCGGACAATGCCACAGCTGTGGCGTATGTGAACCATCAAGGAGGGATGAGAAGTTCCGCGGCAGCTGCAGAGGCTGCTCTGATTCTCCGATGGGCGGAACAACACGTTCCGGCGCTCTCCGCAATTTACATTCCGGGAGTGGAGAACTGGCAGGCGGACTTTCTCAGTCGCCAGACACTGGACCAGGGGGAATGGTCCCTGCATCCGGAGGTGTTTCGCCAGATTTGCTGCAAGTGGGGCACACCAGAGGTAGACCTCATGGCGTCCAGGTTCAATCACATGGTCGAGACCTACGTGTGCAGAACAAGAGATCCGTTGGCGGTCGCCACGGACGCGCTGGTGGCTCCTTGGGGTCGGTATCGGTTAATATACCTCTTCCCTCCCCTGAAGCTGTTGACTCGGGTTCTGCGCAGGATAGCTGCGGAGGGTATTCCGACGATCCTGGTCGCTCCCGATTGGCCTCGGCGCACTTGGTACGCCGATCTGGTTCGGATGGTGGCGGACGCCCCTTGGCGGCTTC
The DNA here is from genome assembly GCA_018402905.1 of Glandirana rugosa. Classification (NCBI taxonomy): domain Eukaryota; kingdom Metazoa; phylum Chordata; class Amphibia; order Anura; family Ranidae; genus Glandirana; species Glandirana rugosa. The sequence continues at coordinate 341,876 of BLSH010026954.1, read as the reverse complement.
CGCTTCGCGAAGACCTGCTGTCCCAAGGTCCCATCTTGCACCCTGCTTTACCCTCGCTGGCTTTGACAGCTTGGCTATTGAGGCCCAGGTATTAAGGGATCGGGGAGTCGCTGACTCTGTAATCCCTACTATGCTTAAGGCACGTAAGTGCACTTTGAGCAAAATTTATCACAGGACCTGGAAAGCCTATATTGCATGGTGCGAAGCGGGGGGTTGGAACCCTCGCTCTTATTTGGTGTCCAGGGTGCTGACTTTTCTGCAACAGGGACTGGATAAGAGCCTGGCATTGAGTACGCTCAAGGGCCAGATTTCGGCCTTAGCGGTCCTTTTTCAGAGACCTTTGGCTTTCCATTCGCTGATCCGCACATTTGTACAGGGTGTGCGTCATGTGGCTCCCCAGTTTCGGCCGCCTCTGGCACCGTGGGATTTGAATCTGGTGCTCTCTGTTTTACAGAAACCACCGTATGGGAAGATTAGGGACATTCCCTTGTCCCTTTTGTCGCAGAAGGTTGCCTTCTTAGTGGCTGTCACATCCGCACGACGGGTGTCAGAATTGGCTGCCTTGTCTTGCAAGTCCCCGTACTTGATTCTTCATAATGACAAGGCGGTGTTGCGACTTCCCCCTTCTTTCCTTCCGAAGGTGGTCTCTTCTTTTCATTTGAATGAGGATTTGTCCTTCCTTCATTATGTCCTCACCCAAAACATCCTAAGGAATTTGAGTTGCACTCTTTGGATGTGGTGAGGGCCCTGCGGGTTTATTTGAGTGCTACAGCTTCTTTTCGGAAGTCTGACTCGTTGTTTGTGTTACCCGGGGGCTCCAAAAAGGGTTCGGCAGCCTCATCGGCTACAATTTCCCGTTGGATTAGACAGACCGTGACCCATGCGTATGAGCTTCGGGGCAAGGTTCCCCCTTTTCCGGTCACGGCTCATTCCACCAGGTCGGTCAGTACCTCCTGGGCGTTCAGGCACCAGGCTTCGGTGTCTCAGGTGTGCAAAGCGGCCACTTGGGCCTCAGTGCACACGTTTACTAAGTTTTACAAAGTTGATGTGTCGGCATCTGCGGATGCTGCTTTTGGCCGCAAAGTTTTGCGAGCAGCTGTGTGAGTGCTTCTGGCGCTCCCTGAGAGGGTTCTGTTGGGTACAGTTGTTGTTTGCCCACCCCTCTAGTTTTTGGCACTGCTTTGGGATGTCCCCACGTGTCAATTAAGAAGAGCTGCGTCTGTCAGTGAACGTAAGAGAAAAAGGGATTTTATTATAACTTACCGTAAAATCCTTTTCTCTGAGTTCACTGACAGACGCAGCTCCCACCCCTCTGGTTTTTTTGTTGCACTGCTTGTGACAAACTGAATACTATTGGCCAGCAGGGGGTTTTATAGGCTCAGATGAGGACGGCCCCCATGGGAGGGGCCAGCCTATCCTTGATGCTTTTGCATCTGTTTTGCCTAGTCACTCCTGATAGGACGACATAAAACCCCACGTGTCATTTAAGAAGAGCTGCGTCTGTCAGTGAACTCAGAGAAAAGGATTTTACGGTAAGTTATAATCCCTTTTTTTTTGTTTTTTTATATTTAGTTTTAGGGATTGAGTAGATTAGGGAGCGTGGGATAATTCACTAGTTTTTTGATAACTTAACAAGGTGAAGTTAGAAGCTGATTGGCTACCATGCACAGCTGCACCAGAATTTGCACTCTCCAGTTTTAAATCAACCCCACTAGGTCTTTGTTCTATACTGTTTCTCTGTGTGGAGGCGGACATATTGGTAGAGGCAGGGCTTCGCTTCCTCATTTCAGAGCTTTGAGGCAGGAGAATAATGAGTGGCACAGTAGTGACATCATTAAATCTCCCTAGACTAGCGGTCACAGATTGCATTGCCTTACATCTCATACTGGACATACAGGCTATTGAACAGGAGGGCATAGGCACCCTCTTCACATACCAGGAAGTACACATCTCCTTTCCTGCAGGAATTCAGACAAAAGGTACATTATTTAGGGTACCGCGTAGACACAATTAACATTTTCTAGACGCTTCCTATAACAAAAGGTGCCCTTTGAAGAGTGATCCGCATTCTGATCGCTTTTCCGAGAACATTTGACAGGCACCTCCTGATTTAATCCTATAATGCTGCACTACTGTGTCATAATTGCATGCATTGCATGCAGTTGCATTGCAGACCCATTGTCCTCAATGAGCAAGTTTCACATGTAGTGATGCCTGTTAACATAGTCGCAGCCACGGCATGTCTACAACCCCATCCGGCTGCTATTTTACAAGTCAGGTAGGCAGCTGGGGGGTGGTCATATGACCGCTGCTCAGCCTCCTGTTTTTACCGCCCCTAAACGCCCATCAAAAAGAGACTTAATTGAATGTTCTATTGAAACAAGATATTGCTTCCTTCTTGAATTTTATTACACCATGACTAAATGTATTAGCCTTTTATTTAACCAAATAAATCTACTGGTATGTGGGCTTAGCAGGGCACAGATTTCCATAGTCGGAGTTAACACACAGTTTTCCTAAAGAAATTGATTTTCTCTAAAGGGAATCCAGAAGCATGCAAATGAAAATACAGGCACAATGGACTTTTAAATTAAATTGTATTGATTGCTGTTACAATTTAGGACTGTCACAGTGAGCTGCAGTACGTGCAGAAACCTGCCCATCTAGAATGCTGTTTCCTATGGTAAGCAAAGCATCCTGATCTTCTGCAGACCTTATGTGACCATTAATTCTCTAATCGCTACATTAAAAAGGCCTTGGGTTCACTAAAATGACACTTAAGCTGAAACAGCCTTGTCAGGAATACATAATTAAAGAAATCAATACACATTTGCCTTTACTTGTTGATCCAACGCATTGAATTATTTCAAATGAAAAGTGAAATTCCTGTGATGAACCGTATTATGTGTAGATAATGGGCTACCTGCAGCAAAGTTATTAACAAGAGTGTTGCAGGGAGGTTAAAGGAGACCTTTCAGGAGAGAAATATGGGAGCTGCCATGGCTGACTTATTTCTTAAAGGTGCAGTCCTTAGGACTGCCATGTTGATACTGGCTGAACTTGCTAGAACGGGGATTTTTTTTTTTTTAAATTGTTTTTTTTTTTTTAACAGCATAGAGCAGGCGGGCTATTATTGCAGAAGGGATATGCAATATCTTTCGCTGCGATAAAATACACCTACCCCTTTGCTCGCTGTTTTCTACGGCATGTAAACTGAGCTGTGCATGCGTGCTGGTCAATGGAGATGCCCAAAGACGGGCACCTGGGGAGAACATGCTATAGTGCCTTTAGTTCCGCTTTAGCCCTTTTAGAATGACAGGCCCTCAATATGTTTCCAGTCACACCATTGTTTGTTTATATGTATATCAGTGATTTGTGAATATCTTATTGCATTTATTTTATTATTTATTTAAACCCTTTACACCTGTGGGAGCTGGCGCTTTAAATGGGTTGTGACGCCCAAAGCTGGTAGGCAGGGCTCCCAAATACACCAATCAGATATAACTTTATGACCACTGACAGGTAAAGAGAATAACATTGATTATCTCATTAGAATGGCATCTAAAAGTGGGTGGAATATATTGCGCAGCAAGTGATCATGTTGTCCCTGCGTAAGAGTTTAAAGGACTTTGGCAAGGGCCGTATTGTAATAACTGGAGGACTGGATCAGAGCAACTCCAAAACTGCAGCTTGTGGAATGTTCCCATACTACAGTGGTCAGGACTTACCAAGAGTGGTCCAAGGAAAATCAGCGACAGGGTCATGAGCAGCCAAGGCTCTTTGATGCATATGGGGAGCAAAGGCTGGACCATGTAGTCCAAACCAATAGAAGAGCTACTGTACCTCAAAATGCTGAAAAAGTTAATGCTGGTGCCCGACAGAAAGATGTCAGTTTGTTATGTATGGCGTTAAGTAGTCACAGACCGGTCAGGGTGCCCATGCTGACCGGTGAACACAGCCAAAATTGCCTACAATGGGCACGTAAGCATCAGAACAGGACCATGGAGGAGAACAAGGTGGCCTGTTCTGAAGAATCACTTTTTCTTTTATATCATGTGGATGTCTGGGTGTGTGTACATCATTCACCTGAGGAAGAGATGGTACCAGGATGCAGTATGGGAAGAAGGCAAGCTGGCAGATCTAGTGTGATGTTTTGAGCAAGGTTCTGCTGGGAAACCTTGGGTCCTGCTATTCATGTGGATGTTACTTTGACATGCACCACCTACCAAAACATTATTGCTGACCAAGTACACCCCTACATGGAAATGATATTCTCTAATGGCAGTGGCCTCTTATAGCAGAATAATGCGCCCTGCTACACAGAAAAAATGGCTCAAAGTGGTTTGAGGAACACAGCAAAAAGTTTGAGGTGCTGACTTGGCCTCCAAGTTCTCCAGATCTCAATTCATCAAGCATCTGTGGGATGTGCTGGAAAACAAGTCCCATTCGTGGAGACCTCACCTCGCAGCTTACAGGACCTAAAGTATCTGCTACTGACAGCTTGATGCAAGATACCACAACATACCTTCAGAGGTCTAGTGGAGTCCATGCCTCAACGGTTCAGGGCTGTATTGTTGAAAAAAATGAGAGACGTAGTCAATACTAGGTAGTTGGCCATGAAGTTATGGCTGATCAAAGTATGTGGCACTGTAATTTGCTGTACATTGCTGACATCAGGAGCTCATCCTACCGGCTTCCAATTATCAGTAGTTGACCATTAATGGTTAGTGACAGCCCAGTCACAATTCTAAGGGCGCTTGTTGAGTGTGCCCCAGAACAAGAAAGTGATGCAGATATGCAGCAGCTGGATGTTACAGGAAAAGTGTGGGATTTGAAAGAAAAACAACTTTTATACTCCCCTATGTTCAGTAGATGCAGCATGAATCTAATGCTGCTGCTGTCCCCCACTGCCTCCACACCCAGAACTGAGCGATCAAAGACTCAGTTCTTGGGTCCAATCTGAGAACAGAGCAGTGACTGTCAATCACCGCTCTGTCCTCTGCTTCTCCAGTGCTCCCTGGAGTGCTGGACTATGGACTTTGCGGGAGCGCCTGGCTCAGGCCCTCAGCAACTCACTGAGAGGCTGAGCCAGCTGCCGGCCAGCCATCTGGACAGATCCCGACATTATTGTTGAGATCAATGTAGAGCCTGGACTGGCTCTGTGATGTCAGCTGACAGCCGGCTTTGGCCTGCGGTCAGCTGATTCTACAGAAGAAGTAAAGTCAAGAGCTAAATTGTGGCAAAACCGCATTGCATTTTGGTGCCATTAAAAATGAATGGCACACAAACATGCTTGCTGCGTTTTTGCCAGCATTGCAGTGTGATTTGAAATTGCGGGCAAGATCGTGGCAATTTCGTCCACGATCCTAAATCACTATATGTGAACATGGCCTAATTGTACATCATCTGACACTTCAAGTTGATTTGATTACTTCATTAATTTCAGGTTCAATAATGCAGAAGATTCTGTAATGCTGACTCAGAGATTTTTGTTGTAAAAAAAAAGCACAGCACTACACAGCAATGTGATCACAAATCCAGGATGCAGTTCATACCTGAAGGTGCTCATTCATCAGGCTCAGTAAAATCTCAGAGTCAGAAAGATACACCAGAAGCCATATGTAGCTTGTGGTGCACTGTAGACAGGGCTTGGTTTTGCAGAAAGACCAGTGTACTGTTATTACTATTATTATATATTCTTTTTATTTCGACATCCAATCCCATATTTCCATAATTTGTTCTCATATCTCCAAGGGGTAAAAATACTGCTGCAGCTGTGAGGCCCTGCCTGACCCAGAGAGTCACTGATCTAGAAGAAGTATAACAGGAGTTCTGACCTGGTACTTAACTGGCCACATGCTTATTCCAGGCCAGTGATTTATTAGGTAGTAAACCCAGGATGGGGATGACAGCCACAAAGTTTTAAACTTAGAATACAAGTCAGCAATGACAGTTTTCATTCTCATAGAATCACTTGAAAGCTGAACTCCCGGATAAGATAATATTGTCTAAATACAAGATGCACGTGTATTCTTACTTGAATCTTGGTGAGTTTTGTGTATTTTTTCTTGATCGGTGCAATACTTCAAAGTGAATATTATCCTGTATGCTGGAGCTTCCTGTAATGAAGACCTGTCAGTGCTGCTCTCTCCCCTTGTGTAGAGTGATTGGTCTTGTCTCCGCCCCCTCTGGTAGTATTCTAAAGGCAGCCTGTGGTGGGTGGACTATGTGCAGCCCAGTTATCATGTCATTGCTACTTTTACAAGGTACAGTGCATTGAAAAAGTATTCATACCCCTTGACATTTTCCACATTTTGTCATGTTACAACCAAAAACGTAAATATATTTTGTTGGGATTTTATGTGATCGACCAACACAAAGTGGCACATAATTGTGAAGTGGAAGGAAAATGATAAATGGTTTTCACATTTTTTTTTTACAAATAAATATCTGAAAAGTGTGGCGTGCATTTGTATTCAGCCCCTTTTACTCTGATACCCCTAACTAAAATCTAGTGGAACCAATTGCCGTCAGAAGTCACCTAATTAGTAAATAGAGTCCACCTGTGTGTAATTTAATCTCAGTATAAATACAGCTTTTCTGTGAAGCCCTCAGAGGTTTGTTAGACAAGTGAACAAACAACATCATGAAGGCCAAGGAACCCACCAGACAGGTCAGGTATAACGTTGTGGAGAAGTTTAAAGCAGGATTAGGTTATAAAAAAATATCCCAAGCTTTTAACATCTCACAGAGCACTGTTCAATTCATCATCCAAAAATGGAAAGAGTATGACACAACTGCAAACCTACCAAGACATGGCCATCCACCTAAACTTACAGACTGGGAAAGGAGCATTAATCTGAGAGTAGCTGCAGAGAGAGGAGGTGCTAGAGAGATCCACAGCTCAGTTAGTAGAATCTTTCCACGGGACAACTATTAGTCATGCACTCCACAAATCTGGCCTTCATGGAAGAGTGGCAAGAAGAAAGCAATTGTTGCAGGAAAGTCATTAGAAGTCCCGTTTGCAGTTTGCAAACATGTGGAAGAAGGTGCTCTGGTCAGATGAACTTTTTTTTGCCTAAAAGCAAACCGCTATGAAAACTAACACTGCACATCACTATGAACACATCATCCCCACTGTGAAACATACTGCTGCAGCTGTGAGGCCCTGACCCAGAGAGTCACTGATATAGAACAAGTATAACAGGAGTTCTGACCTGGTACTTAACTGGCCACATGCCCATCTAAATTTTGCTTCCATGGAGTAATGACAGGGCGCTATAGTAAATACCAAAATGAGAGCTGCGAGAGTTTTTTTGGAGTAAAAATTTGAGCAATGCAGCCCAATGCAATTTTCAGCCATTCATTCTAATACAATTGTAACTTCCCCAAAGAAAACCTTTTCATTTTGAGATGAAATGTATCTTTCTCTCAAAGAAATTGTCCTTGCAACAATGTTGCAATTTTGATAATCTATTTTGTTTTTTAAGAATGGTAGAATGTGTAATATTTTCATGTTTTGGTAAAATATTTTTTCTCTGTCACTTTTAATTGTTGATATCTCACAAAAATATTTCCCCAAACTCACACAGGTGTCTTTACAAACCAAAAACAATACCATTGCTTATGGAAATTTAAAATGAGTCCCAATTGTTTTATTTTTTATTCTTTCCGAATGATCTTAAAGAGGAAGTAAACCCTGATGGGTTTTACTTCCTCTTTGTTACTCTTTGTTACCCTGCAATTTAAACGCATAGTAGGCTAGTATGCATTGCATACTAGTCTATTATGTGTCACCTACCTGCATTGGAAGATTGTGATGTCCCCGCTCCAGGCCACGTCCATGAGTCCAGAGTTGACAACCACTTTAGTTTGAGCCCAAAAAATGTGATATGTGTACCAACATAAGAAATAAAAGTGTAATTTTCAAAAATCTGAGGATAAAATTACTATTCTACACTCATACAGCAAGAAACACCAAATATCACAGAATAAATTAAGAAGAAAAACTCCTGACTAATGTGATTCTTATATATTCCAAGAAATGCAGTATGTGTGTATTTATGTGTAGAAGGACTCCACATGCAGCAGCCCTGTGGCTCACAAGGTAGAAATTCTGCCTACCACTGCTCAGGTCTTCAGTTCGAATCCCAAACATGTCACATCATGTAGAGATGTTGCTTGTTCCCTCTATGTTGTTAAACTTAACTCCTGACTCGGGGCCTTACCTAAATTATGTCTAAATGTAGTATTTATGTGTAGGAGGGTTCCACCACCATTGCAAATCTTGGCAGATACACTAGCTAGGCAAAAGTATTGGGATGCCTGCCTTTACACGCACATGAACTTTAATGGCATCCCAGTTTTAAGCGCTGCGCAAACTGTCGGAGTTGTATAAATCCTGTATAATAATAATTGTCCGTAGGGTTCAATATTGAGTTGCCCCATCCTTTGCAGCTATAACAGCTTCAACTCTTATGGGAAGGCTGTCCACAAGGTTTATAAGTGTGTCTATGGGAATGTTTGACCATTCTTCCAGAAGCACATTTGTGAGGTCAGGCACTGATGTGGATGAGACGGCCTGGCTCACAGTCTCCGCTCTAATTCAGCCAAAAGGTGTTCTATTGGCTTGAGGTCAGGACTCTGTGCAGGCCAGTTAAGTCCCTTCACCCCAAACTAGTTCATCCATGTCTTTATGGATCTTCCTTTGTGCACTGGTTTGCAGTCATGTTGGAACAGGAAGAGGCCATCCCCAAACTGTTCCCACAATGTTGGGAGCATGAAAGGCCCACCAAAATCCTCAGCACCAGGCTAATGATGCTCTTAATCTGGCCCTGTCTCTAGATGTGCAAAGCTGGTAGAGACCTCCCCAAAAAGACTTGTAGCTGTAATTGCAGCGAAAGGGGGTTCTACAAAGTATTGACTCGGGGCTGAATACAAATCCACACTTTTCACATATTTATTTGTAAAAAAAATTATGAAAAACATTTATCATTTTCCTTCTACTTTACAGTTGTGCTCATAAGTGTACATACCCTGGCAGAATTTATGATTTCTTGGGCATTTTTCAGAGAATATGAATGAGAACACAAAAATATTTCTTTCACTCATGGTTAGTGCTTGGCTTAAGCCATTTATTTTTAATCAACTGTGTTTACTCTTTTAAAATCATAATGACAACAGAAACTACCCAAATGACCCTGATCAAAAGTTTACATACTCTGGTGATTTTGGCCTGATAACATGCACACAAGTTGACAAAAAAGGGTTTGAATGGCTATTAAAGGTAACCATCCTCACCTGTGATCTGTTTGCTTGTAATTAGTGTGTGTGTATAAAAGGTCAATGAGTTTCTGGACTCCTGACAGACCCTTGCATCTTTCGTCCAGTGTTGCACCAATGTTTCTGGATTATGAGTCATAGGGAAAGCAAAAGAATTGTCAAAGGATCTGTGGGAAAAGGTAGTTGAACTTTCTAAAACAGGAAAGGGATATAAAAAGATATCCAAGGAATTCAGAATGCCAATCAGCAGTGTTCAAACTCTAATCAAGAAGTGGAAAATGAGGGATTCTGTTGAAACCAAAACTGCCAGGAAATTTTTTTGGGATGCAAAGAAAAACCCACAAATCACTTCAGGTGAAATACAGGACTCTCTGAAAACAAGTGGTGTGGTTGTTTCAAGATGCACAATAAAGAGGCACTTGATAGATGGGCTGCATGGTCGAGTCGCCAGAAACGGCACAGAGACAAGCCTCAAACATTCTGGCGCAGTCATTTGGAGTGATGAGACCAAAATTGAGCTTTTGGCCACACCCATAAACGCTACATTTGGAGAGGCGTCAACAAGGCCTATGATGAAAAGTACACCATTCCTACTGTGAAACACAGAGGTGGATCGCTGATGTTGTGGGGATGTGTGAGCTACAAAGGCATAGGAATTTTGGTCAAAAGTGATGGCAAGATGAATGCAGTATATTATCAAAAAATACTGGAGGAATATTTTCATTCATCAGCCAAGAAGCTGTGCATGGGACGTACTTGGACATTCCAACATGACAATGATCCAAAACACAAGGCCTAATCGACCGGTCATTGGCTACAGCAGAATAAAGTGAAGGTTCTGGAATGGCCATCTCAGTCTCCTGACCTCAATATCATTGAGCCACTCTGGGGAGATCTCAAACGTGCAGTTCATGCAAGACAGCCCAAGAATTTCCAGGAACTGGAGGCTTTTTGCCAAGAGGAATGGGCAGCTTTACCATCTGAGAAGATAAAGAGCCTCATCCACAAATACCACAAAAGACTTCAAGCTGTCATTGATGATAAAGGGGGCAATACACGGTATTAAGAACTGGGGTATGTAAACTTTTGATCAGGGTTATTTGGGTAGTTTCTGTTGTCATTATGATTTAAAAAGAGTAAACACAGTTGACTGATAATAAATGGCTTCAGCCAACCACTAACCATGAGTGAAAGAAATGTTTTTGTGTTATCATTCATATTCTCTGAAAAATGGCTAAGAAATCAAATTCTGCCAGGGTATGTAAACTTATGAGCACAACTGTATGTCCCACTTTGTGTTGGTCTATCACATAAAATCCCAATAAAATACAATTACGTTTTTGTTTGTAACATGACAAAATGGGGAGAATTTCATGGGGTGTAAATACTTTTTCAAGGCACTGTAATTGGTGCAAACAAAGTGAATTTATCTTTTGTTGCTATTGAGGGATATAGTGAAATAAAAGTTTTTGCGCCTTGAGTTCAGCAATAAGAAGTTCAGCCTTGGCATGCCTTCTTGGTGCAATGCCGATGATGTTTACCTGGATTATGTTCTGTATATATCTTGACCATTAATTAATTTTCTTCTATGTTTACTTCTTATTTCCAGGAAATAATTATACACAGCAACAACTGGAGGATCTTAGTAAGTGGCAATCCAATACAGTGGCTAAGTATCCTTACCTTAACTTAATATAACTGTAAGTACAATGTGATATTTTATTTTCTGATGGTGCATCTAAAGCAGGGATCCTGAAACTACGGCCATCCAGCTGTTGCGGAACTACACATCCCATGAGGCATTGTAAAACTCTGACATTCACAGACATGACTTTGCATGATGGGAATTGTAGTTCCTGAACAACTGGAGGGCCATAGTTTGAGGACCCCTGTTCTAAAGCTTTCACATGACACCATTCCTGGACTGTTTGCACCTACATTTAGTTTTTAACATCTTTTCAGCCAAAATCCCTATGAGCTCTCAGTTTATCTGGACCAAGGCAGAATGTGAACATTTCATTGACTTTATCACTTTACATGGATGTTGCCCCCATCCATAAAATGTAAAAGTTACATCTTGCAAAACAAGATGTGTAATACTTACCCTTCCGGGGGGCCATGATCCAAATCTTTGCTCTCTTCAAGAGAGACAGAGGGGCCAGCAGATCCATTGAGCGCCATGCTGGATGCAGGCATCAAAATGTTCAGAAGTCTGTCATCTGCTAAAGATTCTTTAAGTAAAAATTAGAATTCGGTACCACCAGTCAATTGTACTTTCCCATTGCTGCCTGCAGGTATACATTTCATATGTGGCGCTCTATTATCTTCAAGTGACACTAAATGATTTCTTTATTCTCCAAAAACAATCCATAAAAAGGAATGCCTTTCATTGCGCCTAACATCATAGACAGAGCCAGGACATGGTCATTTGGTGCCCAGGGCAAAGATGGCAAATTGCGCCCCCCTCCCATGGACATCCCCACATGGGTGTGGTCTTACTAACTCCTCCTTTCCCCTAAGGAGTCTTCGATACCCTGGGATTCTCCCACGATCTCTTAAACAAAGAAGCAGAGTACTCTAATGGGACCTAGAGGGGGATCTCTCTAATGAACACAGAGAGGGCCTCTGTTAGGCCTCATTCACACATGATGTTTTTTGACTGTTTTACAGCAGCTGTTTTTAGCTGCAGACATTTTTTTTATACAGTCAATAAACTCTCCATCATGTTATCCTATGTGTTCATGCACACATAGGCTGTTATCAACTGTTTTTAGCAGTGAAGTTTTTGAGCTGTAAAAAAAACCCAAGACCAGTGGGTTCTGAGAGAAGTTTTTCAGCTGTAAAAACGTGGCTTAACATAGATTCCCAACGTTTTTGGACATTTTTGATCAATTGAGGGAAAAAAATGAAACGCTGGCCCTTTAAAAACACAAAAACAGTGTAAAAACGCCGGTAATATAACGCTAATAAGAGCTGAAAAAAATCACTGATAAGCTACTGATTTTTTTTGGACGTTTTCTTTTAATGTCCTATGTGCATGAAGCCTTAGAGAGTCTGTTAGAAAGAGACCCCACCAGGCATCATTGGAGACTAAAATGGGGTCTAATGGGACCTTGAGGGGGGGGGTCTCTAACAAAGGCCCTCTTGGTGTCCATTAGAGTCTGTTAGAGCCTCCACCATGCCCCATTAGAAACTATAATGGGGTCTAATGGATCCTGGAGGGGGTCTCTCTAACAGAGATCCTCTCTGTGTCTATTTGAGAGTCTATGTCAGAGCCCCCACTAGGCCCCGTTGGAGACTACAACGGAGTCTAATGGGACCTGCAGATGGGTCTATCTAACAGAGGCCCTCTCTGTGACTATTGAATAGTCTCTGATAGTAAGAGTCCCCTCCAGGCCCCATGAGAGACTACATTAGAGTGTCACTGAACAATAGAAAAAATAAACAATATTATATTAATAACACTTTGATGCCCAGACCCAGCCTTAGAAGATTTCACTTGCCTTACATAATGGGTACTGGAACTAGCTGCTAGTCCTCTTGGGGCTGGCTGCTTGTCCTGATTCCTGGCTGCTGGTCCTGGCTTTTAGGGCTGGGTCCTGGCTACTGGTCCTGGGGTCTGGCTGCTGGTCATGAGGTCTAGCTGCTTGGGCCTGGGGTTAGGCTGCTTTGGCCTGGCTGCTGGTCCTGGGGCCTTGCTGCTGGGGCCAAGGGTCTTGCTGTTGGGGCCTGGCTGCTAGGCTCTGGGGTCTGGCTGCTGGAACCTGGCTGCTGGTCCTGGGGCCTGGCTCTTAGGGTTGGGTCCTGGCTTCTGAGGTTGGGCTGCTGGTCCTGGGGTCTGGCTGCTGGGCATTGGGTCTAGCTGCTGGGGCCTGGGGTTAGGCTGCTTGGACCTGGCTGCTGGTGCTGGGCTGCTGGTCCTGGGGTCTAGTTGCTGGTCATGGGGTCTAACTGCTGGGGCCTGGCTGCTGGGGCTGGCTACTAGTCCTGGCTACTGGGGCTGGCTAATGGTCCTGCGGCTGGCTGCTGGTGCTGGGGGCTGGCTGCTGGTCCTGGGTGTTGGCTACTGGTCCTGGGGCTGGCTGCTGGTTCTGGGGGTTGGCTACTGGTCCTGGGGGCTGGCTACTGGTCCTGGGGGCTGGCTGCTGGTCCTGGGGACTGGCTACTGGTCCTGGGGAATAGCTACTGGTCCTGTGGGCTGGCTACTGGTCCTGGGGATGGCTGCTGGTCCTGGGGATGGCTACTGGTCCAGGGGCTGGCTACTGGTCCAGGGGCTGGCTACTGGTCCTGGGGGCTGGCTACTGGTCCTGGGGCTTGGCTACTGGTCCGGGGGCTTGGCTACTGGTCCGGGGGCTTGGCTACTGGTCCGGGGGCTTGGCTACTGGTCCGGGGGCTGGCTACTGGGGCTGGCTACTGGTCCTGGGGGCTGGCTACAGGTCCTGGGGCTGGGGCTGGCTACTGGTCCTGGGGTCACTGAGTGATCCCAGTCAGAGGAATCCCAGAATCTCAGAAAGAAGGGGGTGGGCAGCAGAGGCAGAGAGAAGACAGAGTGCTGTGATCTGCAAAGCTGTAGCACTAAAACAGGAAGAAAACTTTCCCCAGCCGAGCAGACTTCATTTCTCTTACGTTCACTGACACATGCAGCCCTTCATTAGACAAGTGGGGTTATGCTCATATCACTAGGAGTAGACTAGGCAAAATAAAACATAAGCATAGGTTGGCCCGTCCCAGGGGGCCGTCCTCACCTTAGCATATAACCCCCTGCTAGACAATAGCATATCAGTTTTTATTGCCTAGTGCAAGGAGTTAGACCTGGTTCCCTATGGGATCTGCGTTCTTCTGAGGTTTTTTCTGATGAAGACTGCTATCAAGAAGCCGGCAGGTGGTATAGAGGATATCTAGAATCCAAAAACTTACCCCAGTCCGGCCAACGTCTGTGCGAGCTACCCTTAGCCTTGGCGGGGACTCACCGCATAGGGCCCGTTCCGTGCGGGCTGCCAGTGGCTAATCCCACTTGTGCCCAGTGACTGGTTTGTCCTGTCCAGTGGCCTGGTCAGCAGCATCCCTCTCCATGGGGAGGAAAGTCTGCTCCGGGTGGCTACCCGCTGCGCCCGTCGGATCGGTGAGTGGACCCCTCTTCCATCCTAGGGGCACGGAGAGGGGCACCTGGGCAGCTTCTGAGGTAGCCGGCCGGCAGGGGCTTATTAGTGGGGATGCATCTGGGGTTGTAACTCCCGTTCTTCCCCCCCCGCGGTACCACACCCCGCACTAACCATTTTGAGCACTGCATTCAGGTGATTCACCGCCATTTCGTGGTGGATCACTGTTTGTCCGCCGCCATTTTGCCGTAGCTCGGCATGTTTTGATGGCAGAGACAATTTTTCTGTTGCCCATGCGGTTTTCAGCCTGTCCTCTGGCGGCCCCCAGTGGCTTTTTTCGGTATTACGGGGAAGTGATAAAAACGGCAGAGCCACTTCCGTTTTCGCTTGGACAGCGTGGCTGACAGATGCAGCAGTGCAGGCTCTTGAAGTGGAGTGTTTTTTCATTGCTCATTCCAGTCACAGCGCTGAGGCATCAAAAAACAGCAAGTATAGCTGTCTCTCCCTGGCTGATTGGTGGGGTAGAGGTGGTGGTCACACAGTGGGGGTGCCGGAAGTCTGGGATGTCAGAGGCCAGCAGTGCTATGGCAGGGGTACCTGCGGAGCAACAATCCACGCCGGGGTCCCTGGTGTCCTTGGAACAGCCGAGGGCAGTATTTGGTGAATTCTTTCCCCGGGCGGGGGACCCGACTCCGGGGGGCCCCAAAAAACGCCCGCCCCCCGTCATTCTTCGGGGGAGGATTCGGAACCAGAGAGCGCCTCGGTGGTCACGGGAACCCCCGTGGAGCTATCGGACGGTGAACTGATACCCTCAGACGGTGAAGATGAGCAGGGGGCTTCATCTTCGCGCGACAAAGCGATAGTGGCTGCCCTGATCACTGATATCCGCGAGTCCATGCAGCTTGACCAAGCAGGGGAGTCGCATGAGTCCACATATATTTGTGGGTCGCTTAAGCCCCCTAGGTCCCCCAGGGCCTACCCTTATGATCAGGTTTTTGAACAGGCGGTGTTTAAGGAATGGCTACAGCCGTAAAATTCCTTTGCTTTACCCAAAAGCTTTGCTGTTCGCTACACCTTTGAGGATAGTTTTACTAAGAGATGGGCTTCCCCAGCAGTGGACCCACCGGTGGCCCGTCTGAATAAGGCAATGACCATTCCCTTGGAGGGGTCTCCGTCTTTTAAAGAGGCGGCCGATCGCCACACAGAGGCAGTGTCTAAGGCACTGTTCTTGTTGGCTGGGTCAGCCATGCGGCCAGCTCTGGTGGCGGCTATGGCGGCGCAATCTCTTTTCGAGTGCGCTACCACATTACACTCCGATTTGACTTGTGAGTGTGCGCAGGCTGAGGTGCAATGGGCACAACACTTGGAAGAGGGTCTCCGCTACCTATGCGATACTGCATTGGACCTACTTCCCATACTGTCAAAAATGTCTGTTTTTGCAATTGTTATCAGGCGGGTGCTGTGGCTCCGCTCTTGGTCAGGCGACCAGGCATTGAAGAAAGCTCTTACGGATCTTCCCTTTCAGGGAGGGCGTCTGTTTGGCCCACAGTTGTATGAAATCATTAAGGATTTCACGGGAGGGAAGAGTACTTTCCTTCCAGAGCCAAAACGGCGGGATTTTCGCCGTAGGCAGGGCCCTGTTTCTTCAGGCCAGAAGAAGTTTTTTTGTGTGCCCGGCTCAGCGGGTAAGGGCTTCAAGTCCGGTAAGGCTTCCGCTGGGCCCAGTAAAAAGCCCTGGCAATGTAAGTCTGAAAAAACAAAGAATAAGTCAATCTCTGCATGATGGGTTGCCCCCACCCGACTCTCGGGTGGGGGGCCGGTTACTGGGGTTTGCAGACAGATGGACTGCCTGCATCACCAATCGTGGGTGCTGGAGGTGGTGTCCTCCAGGTACAGGATAGAATTCATCTCTCTACCCCCAGAAAGGTTCTTCCCTTTGAACTTAAGACTCCCTCAGGGGCGTCGGGAGGCGCTTCTAGGCGCCGTTTGGGCGCTTGCCGAACAGGGGGTGATTGTACCGGTACCCACGGTGGAAAGATTTCACGGGTTCTAGTCAAACCTCTTTGTGGTGCCCAAAAAGGGCGGTGTCAGGCCAGTTCTGGACCTGAATGCACTAAACTGCTTTGTAAAGACAAAATGATTCAGGATGGAGTCCATCCGCTCGGTCGTGAACGCTCCTGCACCAAGGGGAATTCATGGCGTCCCTGGATATCAAGGACGCGTATCGCCACGTTCCAGTTTGTCACAGACACCAGCGTTTCCTGCGTTTCGCAGTGGGGGATCTGCATTACCAGTTTGTGGCTCTCCCCTTCGGTCTGGCTTCGGCTCCCCGAGTGTTCACCAAGGTGGTGGCCCCGATGCTGGCGCTGTTGAGACAGAGAGATATCGCGGTGGTAGCGTACCTCGACGATTTACTCCTGAGAGCAGAGTCGGCCGCAGCTCTGGAGGAGAACGTGATAATCGTGGTGTCCACGTTAAAGGATTTCGGTTGGTTGATCAACCTGCAGAAGTCATCGTTGACTCCATCCTGCCGTCTGGAATACCTGGGTCTGATTCTGGACACGGTGCAGGCAAGGGTGTTTTTACCGCCAAACAAGCTCCTGACACTTCAGACAGCAGTGTGAACCCTGTTATCACGCCAGTGGTCCTCCTTACGGTTCTGTATGCGAGTGTTGGGGCTCATGGTGTCGGCTTTCGAATCGATACCTTACGCCCAGAGTCACTCTTGGCTCCTGCACAAGGCAATTTTGTCGCAATGGGACAAATCTCCCCTATCCCTAGACGGACTGATCAGGTTGGATCATCAGTCCCGGGGATCCTTGGTTTGGTGGATTCGGGCTCCAGCCCTAAAATTAGGAATATGTTTCCTCCCCCTCAATTGGTCGATAGTAACAACGGATGCCAGCCTATCAGGCTGGGGAGGGGTCCTGGGTCAGTTTTCTGGCCAGGGCCGTTGGTCAGCTCAGGAAGCTTGTCTTCCGATAAATGTACTGGAGCTGAGAGCGATCAGACTTTGTCTGTCCCGTTGGTCGACAAGGCTGCGAGGCCTCCCTGTCCGGGTTCAGTCGGACAATGCCACTGCTGTGGCATATGTGAACCATCAGGGTGGAACAAGAAGCTCGGCAGCAGCCGCGGAGGCGGCTCTGATCCTTCGGTGGGCAGAGCTTCACGTGCCAGCTCTCTCCGCAATCTACATTCCAGCCGTGGAAACTGCCAGGCGGACTTTCTCAGCCGCAGGACTCTGGATCAGGGGGAATGGTCCCTACATCCAGAAGTGTTCCGCCAGATTTTCCTCAAGTGGGGCACACCAGAGGTAGACCTCATGGCCCCCAGATTCAATCACAAGGTACAGACCTTTGTGTGCAGAACACGAGATCCGTTGGCGGTCGCCTCGGATGCACTGGTAGCACCCTGGGGTCGGTATCAGCTACTGTACGTCTTTACTCCTCTGAAGCTTCTGCCGCGGGTTCTGCGCAGGATAGAAGCAGAGGGAATCCCAGCAATCCTGGTAGCTCCGGATTGGCCTCGGCGTCCGTGGTACGCGGATGTGGTGCGGATGGTGGCAGATGTTCCATGGCGTCTTCCACTTCGCTAAGACCTACTGTCTCAGGGGCCCATCTTGCACCATGCTTTACCCTCACTGGCTTTGACGGCTTGCCTATTGAGTCCCAGGTGTTGAGGGATAGGGGTGTCTCTGACTCCGTGATGCCTACTGTGATTAAAGCATGTAAGTGTACTTCACGTGTATCATAGGACCTGGAAGGCCTATAATGCCTGGTGTGAGGCGGGTGGTTGGAGCCCCCGCTCTTATACGGTGTCCAGAGTGCTGTCTTTTCTGCAGCAGGGACTAGACAAGAACCTGGCGTTAAGTACGCTTAAGGGTCAGATTTCGGCCCTGACGGTTCTTTTTCAACGACCCTTGGCGTCACATTCGTTGATCCGTACTTTTGTACAGGGTGTACGTCATGTGGCTCCTCGGATACGGTCGCCTCTGGTGCCGTGGGATTTGAATCTGGTGCTTTCTGTGCTTCAGGAGCCACCATATGAGAATATTAGGGACATTCCCTTACAGTGGTTGTCGCAGAAAGTGGCTTTCTTGGTGGCTGTTACGTCCGCTAGGCGGGTGTCTGAGTTAGCAGCGTTATCCTGTAAGTCACCTTACTTGGTGCTTCATAAGGACAAGGCGGTTTTGTGACTTTTCCCTTTTTCCTTCCGAAGGTGGTTTCTTCTTTTCATTTGAATGAGGATATTGTTCTTCCCTTATTGTGCCCGCACCCGTCGCATCCCAAGGAATTTGAACTGCATTGTTTGGATGTGGTGAGGGCTTTGCGGGTATATTTGTTTTCTACAGCTTCCTTTTGGAAGTCTGATTCTTTATTTGTGCTGACGGAAGGTTCGCGTAAAGGCATGGCGGCCTCGTCAGCTACCATTTCTCGTTGGATTAGGAAGACTGTGACTCATGCATATGAGGTTCGGGGCAAGGTTCTCCCTTTTCCAGTCACGGCTCATTCCACCAGGGCAGTTAGTACTTCCTGGGCTTTTAGACACCAGGCCTCGGTGTCTCAGGTGTGCAAAGCGGCTACTTGGGCCTCAGTGCACACGTTTACTAAGTTTTACAAAGTTAATGTTTCCGCATCGGCGGATGCTGCTTTTGGCCGCAAAGTTTTGCAAGGGGCAGTATAGGCGCGACTGGCGCCGCCTGAGAGGGCTTTTTTTTTTGTTAGGTACAGTTGTTATAGTTGCCCGCCCCTCTTGATTGACACAGCTTTGGGACATCCCCACTTGTCTAATGAAGGGCTGCGTCTGTCAGTGAACGTAAGAGAAAAAGGGATTTTATTATAACTTACTGTAAAATCCTTTTCTCTGAGTTCACTGACAGACGCAGCACCCACCCCTCTGTTGAGTTTGTACGGCTTGTTACGAACTGATATGCTATTGTCTAGCAGGGGGTTATATGCTAAGGTGAGGACGGCCCCCTGGGAGGGGCCAACCTATACTTTTGTTTTATTTTGCCTAGTCTACTCCTAGTGATATGAGCATAACCCCACTTGTCTAATGAAGGGCAGCGTCTGTCAGTGAACTCATAGAAAAGGATTTTACGGTAAGTTATAACAAAATCCCTTTTTTCGGGTACCACTGCAGTAATCTCCTGTCATGTGCGACAAATACATGTAGTTCTTGTCTGCCCGGCGGATTGATATAGAAGAGGCCGAAACTACATGTACTTGTCGCAAATGATATGAGATTACTATGTACCCGAAAATGAAGAAATAGTCCGCTCGGCCGGGGAAATTTTTGTTCTTGTTTTAGTGCTACATCTTTGCAGATCGCGGCAATCTGTCTTCTCACTTCCTCCGCCGCTCAGCCCCCCCCCCTTCCTTCCCTGAACAGCAGCAAAACCAACTTGGGGACAGCCGTATGGGCTGTCCCCCTTGATGGCGCCCCCCAAGAAATTGTAGCTCCCCTGCCTTGTACCGGCCCTGATCATAGATCTGACACTGGGGGAGATTTACTAAAACTTGTACACACAGCATCTGGTGCAGATGTGCATAGTAGCCAATCACCTTCTAGGTTTTATTTTCAAAGTTTAATTGAACAAGCTGGAATTAGAATCTGATTGGTTACTATGCACCAGATTCTGTGTGCACCAGTTATATAGCAGGATTAAACCACAAAACCTAATCAAGTCGGGATACTGGGGAGTGATTTTTGTTTTTTTTTCATGCCAAGAAATGTCACTTTTTTCTCAGAATAGTAGTGTGGTTTGGTAATACAGGCATGTGTCTTATTGATTCACATGAACTATAAATTATAAGTGAAGTCCACTTGCACATTGTAAATATATTTTTAGTTTGTTCCTGTCATGCTGATCTCTGTGTTGCACAAAGCTTCATTTATAGACTTCTCTTTTTCTAACCCTGTTGTGTTTCAGAGACTGAGTATTTCTTATTAGGAGCACAGAGAGAACAAGACCTAGAACAAAGGGCTCGTTATCTCCAGAAAGTAAGTATTGTATCTGAAGTTCTACATTTTATAAATAATTGTTCTTCAGCATTGCTTCCTGTTCCTGAAACAAGGATTTGACAATGTTTTCATGCCTGAGGTTTTGTCCTGGTAGATAGTTTAGGAAGTGATTAAAAGTATATATATATATATATATATATATATATAGTATATGTGTGTGTTC
>BLSH010026954.1:267444-321298 GCA_018402905.1 Glandirana rugosa | reverse complement strand
TATATATATATATATATATATATATATATATATATATATATATATATATATATATATACACACAGTTGTGCTCATAAGTTTACATACCCTGGCAGAATTTATGATTGCTTGGCCATTTTTCAGAGAATATGAATGAGAACACGAAAACATTTCTTTCACTCATGGTTAGTGTTTGGCTGAAGCCATTTGTTATCAATCAACTGTGTTTACTCTTTTTAAATCATAATGACAACAGAAACTACCCAAATGACCCTGATCAAAAGTTTACATACCCCAGTTCTTAATACCGTGTATTGTCCCCTTTAACATCACTGACAGCTTGAAGTCTTTTGTGGTAGTTGTGGATGAGGCTCTTTATCTTCTCAGATGCTAAAGCTACCCATTCCTCTTTGCAAAAAGTCTTTGCAAAAAGCCTCCAGTTCCTGGAAATTCTTGGGCCGGCTTGCTTGAACTGCACGTTTGAGATCTCCCCAGAGTGGCTCAATGATATTGAGGTCAGGAGACTGAGATGGCCACTCCAGAACCTTCACTTTATTCTGCTGTAGCCAATAACCGGTCGATCAGGCCTTGTGTTTTGGATCATTGTCATGTTGGAATGTCCAAGTATATCCCATGCACAGCTTCCTGGATGATGAATGCAAATTTTCCTCCAGTATTTTTTGATAACATACTGTATTCGTCATGCCTTTGTAGCTCACACATCCCTAAAACATCAGCGAACCACCTCCATTTTTTACAGTAGGCCTTTTTGACTCTCTAGCGTTTATAGTTGCGGCCAAAAAGCTAAATTTTGGTCTCATCACTCCAAATGACTTTGTGCCAGAAGGTTTGAAGATTGTCTCTGTGCTGTTTGGCGTATTGTAAGCAGGATACTTTGTGGCATAGTAATGACTTTCTTCTAGCGACTTGACCATTCAACCCATCTTTCTTCAAGTGCCTCCTTATTGTGCATCTTGGAACAGCCACATCACATGTTTTCAGAGAATCCTATATTTGACCTGAAGTTATTTGTGGGTTTTTCTTTGCATCCCGAACAATTTTCCTGGCAGTTGTGGCTGAAATTTCAGTTGGTCTACCTGCCCGTGGTTTGGTTTCAACAGAACCCCTCATTTTCCACTACTTGATTAGAGGTTGAACACTGCTGATTGGCATTCTCAATTCCTAGGATATCTTTTTATATCCCTTTGCTGTTTTATACAGTTCAACTACCTTTTCCCACAGATCCTTTGACAATTCTTTTGCTTTCCCCATGACACAGAATCCAGAAATGTTAGTGCAGCACTGGATGAAAGATGCAAGGGTCTGTCAGGAGTCCAGAAACTCAATGACCTTTTATATACACACACACACACACACACACTAATTACAAGCAAACAGATCACAGGTGAGGATGGTTACCTTTAATAGCCATCCAAACCCCTTTGTGTCAACTTGTGTGCATGTTATCACGCCAAAATCACCGGGTATGTAAACTTTTGATCAGGGTCATTTGGGTATTTTCCGTTGTTATTAGGATTTAACCACTTGACCACTGGGCACTTAAACCCCCTTCCTAACCAGACCAATTTTCAGCTTTCAGTGCTCTCACATTTTGAATGACAATTACTCAGTCATACTACACTGTACCCATATGAAATTTTTGTCCTTTTTTTCACACAAATAGAGCTTTGTTTTGGTGGTATTTAATCACCATTGGGGTGCTTATTTTTTGAGCAATAAATGGAAAAAGACCGAAAATTTTGTAAAAAAAAAAGTGCAAATTAATAATTTTTTCTATGTAAATTTTGTCCAAAATTTATACTGCTATATATCTTTGGTAAAAATAACCCAAATTAGTGGATATTATTTGGTCTTTGTGAAAGTTATAGAGTCTAAAATCTATGGTGCCAACCACTGAATATTGATCACACCTGATGCACTGGCGGCCTATCTCATTTCTTGAGGCCCTAACAAGACAGAAATGCACAAATGCCCCCCAAATGACCCCTTTTTGGAAAGTAGACAGTCCAACATATTTAGTAAGAGGCATGGCGATTTTTTTGAAGTTTTCATTTTTTCCCACAATTCTTTGCAAAATTAAGATTTTTTTTTTTTTTTTAACAAAATTGTCATATTAACAGATTATTTCTCACTCCCAGCATATGCATACCACCAATTACCCCCCAAAACACATTCTGCTACTCCTCCTGAGTATGGGGATACCACATGTGTGAGACTTTTACACAGCCTGGCCACATACAGAGGCCTAATATGCAGGGAGCACCATCAGGCGTTCTAAGGACATAAATTACACACATCATTTCCTGACTACCTCTTGCACTTTTGAAGGTCCTGGAGCACCAGGGCAATGGAAATGCCCAAAAAAATGACCCCATTTTGGAAAGTAAACACCCCAACATATATTCTATGAGGCATAATGAGTCTTTTGAACAGTTCATTTTTTCCACAAGTTTTTGGAAAATGTGAAAGAAAATGAAAATGCTTTTTTTTTTTACACAAGGTTGTCCATTTATACAATATTTCTAACACACAGCATGTACATAGCAAAAATGACACCCCAAAATATATTCTGCTACTTGTTCCAAGTATGGTGATACCACATGTGTGACACTTTTACACAATCTGGCCACATACAGAGGCCCAACATGCAGGGTGCACCATCAAGCGTTCTAGGGGCATAAATTTCAAATAGAATTTGACTACCTATTACATTATTGTGAGGCTCAGTGGTGGCACTGATGGGCGCTGTAGTGGCACTGATGGGTGCTGTAGTGGCACTGATGGGTGCTGTAGTGGCACTGATGGGTGCTGTAGTGGCATGGATGGGTACTGTAGTGGCATGGATGTGTCATGGATGAGAACTGATGTGGTATGGATGAGCATGAATGAGGCATAAATGAGCACGAATGGGGGTGAATAAGCCATACATGGGGATGACTGAGCACGGATTGATGAGTGAGCACGGATGGATTGGTGAGCACTCATGCATGGGTGAGCACGCATGCATGGCTGAGCACGGATGGGTGGGTGAGCATGGATGGATGGCGGAGCATAGATGCATGGGTGAACACGGATGAGGCTGGATGGGTGAGCTCAGCTGGATTGGTGAGCACGGATGAGGCTGCATGGGTGAGCATGACTGGATTGGTGAGCACGGATGCATGGGTGAGCATGGCTGGATGGGTAAACACGGATGCATGGGTGAGTACAGATGGATGGCTGAGCACGGATGCATGGCTGAGCACGAATGCATGGGTGGGCTTTCTTGTGCATCATCTTTAGAAGAAGCTTCCTTCTGGGACAACAGCCATGCAGACCAATTTGATGCAATGTGTCAGAGCACTGAGAGGCTGACCCCCCACCCCTTCAACCTCTGCAGCAATGCTGGCAGCACTCTTACGTCTATTTCCCAATGGCAACCTCTGTATATGACGCTAAGCACATGCATTCAACTTCTTTGGTCGACCATGGTGAGGCCTGTTCTGACTGGAACCTGTCCTATTAAACTCCTGTATGGTCTTGGCCACCGTGCTGCAGCTCGGTTTCAGGGTCTTTGCAATCTTCTTATAGCCTAGGCCATCTTTATGTAGAGCGACAATTCTTTTTTTCAGATCCTCAGAGAGTTTCTTGCCATGAGGTGCCATGTTGAATTTCCAGTGACCAGTGTGAGAGAATGAGAGCGATAATGCGAAATTTAACACACCTGCTCCTCATTCACACCTGAGACCTTGTAACACTAACGAGTCACATGACACCGGGGAGGGAAATGGCTAATTGGGCCCAGTTTGCACATTTTCACTTAGGGGTGTACTCACTTTTGTTGCCAGCAGTTTAGACATTAATGGCTGTTTGTTGAGTTATTTTGAGGGGATAGCAAATTTACACTGTTATATATATATGTTATTCATTACTTTACATTGTAGAAAAGTGTAATTTCTTCAGTGTTGTCACAAAAGATATACCGGTAATAAAAAATGTGAAGGATGTACTTACTATTGTGAGATACTGTGTGTATGTGTGTATGTATATATATATATATATATATATACAGTGCTGCCCATAATTATTCATACCCCTGGCAAATTTTGACTTAGTTACTTTTATTCAACCAGCAAGTAATTTTTTGACGGGAAATGACATAGGTGTCTCCCAAAAGATAATAAGACGATGTACGAGAGGCATTATTGTGGGAAAAAAACATTTCTCAGCTTTTATTTACATTTGATCAAAAAGTGTCCAGTCCAAAATTATTCATACCCTTCACAAACTGTCACAGTCTGTGGGGAAATCAAAAGTTCTATACCATTCCAAATAGTCCAAGCTGTTCTAAAGCATCCTAATTACCCTGATTAATTTGGAACAGCTGTTTTAATCAACTCAACAGGTGAAAAACAGCAGCTCTCTGCGGTTGGTTTGTGGACAGTCATGGCTAAGACAAAGGAACCCAGTGAGGACCTGCGGCTGCGCATTGTGGCTGCTCACAAGTCAGGAAAGTGCTACAAGGCCATTTCTAAATGTTTTCAAGTTCCAGTGGCTACAGTGCAAAGTTCCAGTGGCTACAGTGCAAAGTATTATTAAAAATACAAGAAAATCTCTCTGTGGAAAATCTCAGAAGACGTGGTCAGAAGCTAAAAGTGACACCTGTGCTTGCCAGGAGGATAGTTAGAGAGGTGAAAAAGAATCCAAGGATCACCACCAAGGCCATCCTGGTGAATCTGGGCTCTGCTGGTGGCAATGTCTCAAGGCAGACAATCCAACAGACACTGCACACTGCTGGGTTCCACAGATGCAGACCAAGGAGGACGCCACTTCTCCAGATAAGTCACACAAAAGCTTGCTTGAACTTTGCAAAAGCTTATCAGGAAAAAGAAGAAGACTTCTGGTCTTCTGTGTTATGATCAGATGAAACAAAAATTGAATTTTTTGGTCACAATGATGTTTCCGTCATTTGGCGTAAAAAAGGAGAAGCCTTCAACCCAAAGAACACCATCCACACTGTCAAACATGGTGGTGGGAACCTAATGCTTTGGGGGTGTTTTTCAGCCAATGGATCAGGGAACCAAATCACAGTAAACGGCACCATGAAAAAAGAGCAATACATGAGGATTCTCAACGACAACATCAGGCAGTCTGCAGAGAAACTTGGCCTTGGGCACCAGTGGACATTTCAGCATGACAATGACCCAAAACATACAGCAAAAGTGGTGAAGAAATGGTTAGCAGACAACAACATTAACATTTTGGAGTGGCCCAGCCAGAGTCCAGACTTTAATCCAATTGAGAATCTGTGGAGGCAGCTAAGAAGACCAACCTGAAAGATTTGGAGCTCATTGCTAAAAATGAATGGGCAAAAATACCTGTGGAGACATGCAAAAAGCTGGTCTGCAATTATAGGAAGCGTTTGATTGCTGTAATAGCCTATAAAGGCTTTTCTATTGATTATTGAGAAGGGTATGAATAATTTTGGACTGGACAGCTTTGACTATTTGGAATGGTATAGAACTTTTTGATTTTCCCATACAATCCCATATATGCAATCCTATACCCACAGTTGATCCAGAGGAAGGCGAAAAACCCCACCAAAGCATGATCCAATTTTCTACAGGGGAAAAAATTCCTTCCTGATCCCCTGAGAGGCAATCGGATTTTCCCTGGATCAACTTTACTTATAAATGTTAGTACCCAGATATATAATGTACATTTAGGAAAGAATCCAGGCTTTTCTTAAAGCAATCTACTGAGCTGGCCAGAACCACATCTGGAGGTAGTCCATTCCACATTTTCACAGCTCTTGCATGAAAATAAGTTTAAGAGAAGAAATGTATAATATGGGGGCCTTGGATATATCACTTTAATTTGTGATATATATATATATATATATATATATATATATATATATATATATATATATATATATATATATATACACAGTATATGTAGATAAATACATGGGGCAGCCATATTTGCTCATTACTTATGCAGGTTCCATGCCCTGCTTTGCAGTGTTACACAAGGTTGTGCTTTACTGCTCCCTCTCAAAGTGTTGGCTGTCATTCAGAATTCAGTCAATCAGAATTTTGATTCATTTTAGCACACCTTAACATAGTAAAAATTGGACATGACTTGCGCAGCACATTACAATGTACAGCATCTGCATTTTGGTGCACTACAGTGAGGGTGCATTGCCAGCTTCTGTAACAATGAGTTGAGGTGTGATACAAAACAAATGGCACTACAACACACACACTGGTTACCCTGCACTGCAGCAACACATGCTAGGGTATACTGTACATTTTTCTGCTTGTTAATGCAACACAAACTCATGAAAGCCGAGCTATTGTGCAATTCACTGGACATGTTGGGTCTGCACTTGAGGCCCCCTATATTCACTAAGTTGGCCACCACTGCTTTGCCCCTAATGTGTGCCCTTAAAGCCCATGTTTTAGTTTGGGCAATAAAACTAAAACAGGATCCCTACCAGCTCTGTACAATAAAAAGCAGCTGCTGCTGCTAAATTTCCTCGATCTCTGCAGAGACTCCCCAAGTCACTAATGCAGCCCGGCATCATTCAAAAAACTTCTTGTGAGCCCAAGGTTGCCAAGATTTCCTCCCCTTCCCCAGACTCATGGGAGAATCCTGCAACAGAGTGGCAACACGCAAGTGGACCTGTGGTGTCACCAGATTGAAGACAAAAAAGAAAAAAAAAAGACGTATACTGATTTTTTTGTTTCTTTTTGCTGTTAGGGTGCTGGTGGTACTACAAGGGGGTGGGGGGCAAGTGCTCGCAAAGCCATATACAGAACATCCAACATGAATTGTTCACATATTAACAAAAGCCAAACTAAAATGTGGGCGCTGTAATAATGAAATGTAATTCATACCCACATTTCTAAAGGCAATAAATTGAGTGCATAGTCTCTCAGCCCAGGATATTGGTTGGAGAAGAGAGACGGCGAGGTCTGCTATGGATTCAATCATTCTCATTTCTGCCAGGTTTAAAGCTTTGCCAGATATATTCTTTATATTAAAATGGGAGAGGATATAGGGTTTTTAATATATTACCTTTGTATAGGACCTTTTGTCTCTCATGAGTAAAGAGATTTAAAGTAATTGTGCACTGTATAATTTGTCTATGTCAGGCTATTTCTTTCTAAATTTAAAAGCAAGTCGGTTGAATTGATAAATTACACCACTCCAGTCTAAAAATACTCCTTATTAAAATGAAACTTAATTGTAGTTAAAGCGGAACTACACTTTATCTGCACACCACAAATCAAAAACACTATTTCATTCATTTCAAAGCAAACTCGCCCATCCAACCATGTCTCCATGCTTTATTTTGCTGAGAAATCACTTAAAAAAAACCCCTAGCATTTCTGGCTTTAGCCATCTTGAGTAAGGGCAGGTGATTCATGTAGCATTGACTTCCTGGACTCCATCTGCCCTTAGCCCAGGCCTGCAGGCAGGAGGGTGTGCTTAGCTGAGGAAACCCCTCCTCCCCCCTTGAAGACTACTGGGATGTATGACATAATTTGCCTAGGCCTGGAAACTAGGAAGTAACTAATAAAACATTTTAAAAAATTGTTTAAAAAAAGTAAATGCAAAATACTTTCCTAATTATTTACTAATGCTAGCTGCATAATGATTCAAAATAGCCAATTCTGATTGAGAGAGTAAAGCTCAGCTTTAAGAAAACCGCAATCCTCTCCATCTTATTTACTGTATATATGTTGCAAGGTTTTCAGCATAGTTCTTTGCAGATTCTTACGCACTTCTGTTCTGCAGATACTGACCTGCCATTGCAGAAACGTTTTGACTGTCAAGAGGGGGCTCTTCTGCTATAATAACATAATCACTGTTGTGAAAAATGAAAGAAACCTGCATTTCAGCGTCCTTGTGATGCTGCCATGCGGGCGGGGTCTACCACGCTCGTGGACAACCTGGGAATTGGTGGTGACTCCATCTGCTGTACGCTCACGCCGGCACATGGACGTCCCTCCCTCTCCCTTTGCCCACGTGTGTGACGTTGGCGGCCAGCTGCAGTGGTGGCACCTATAGGAGTGGTCACCGGGAATTGAACACCTGACCAGCACCAGCAATTTCTCACAGGTAACACTCTTTCCCCCCCACCACCACCACTTACACAATCTCGGTGGTCCCCACACTCCCTTAGCCCCTTTCCTCCCAGTTCTTTCACCCTGCACTCGGGTTTTCTCACTCACATTTCATACATTGCACTGTCACAGCAACATTTCTCCCCTATCCCTCCCACTGACTGGTCTCCCTGATCACCTCTCTGGGTCCCCGCAATTCCTTGGTCGCCCTAGTGCAAGTCCCACTACCCGACTTAAATCAACAGTCAGACGTATTTTTTATCATCTTTTTGCTCCCAAGCCACGAAACGTGTAGAGCTAACATTGTCGTGTTTCTGGCACTACATGCCCACTGGGTTGGTATTGTTCAACCCAGGGGTAACTCCCCGTGGAAATCAGGTCATGGGTCATGCAGCGTCTAATTTTTAATATTATATGTCTATTCATGCAATTGATGGATGGGGAACCTATATTATAGATTTTTTTATTATAATTATGTGTTGCTCCTTTGGATCAAATTGGTGACCATTTGTATGTAATGTATGATTATCTGTATTAAAAATTATATTTATTACCCTAACTAATCACTATGCATCAATGTTATCGATTGGCCATCACATCCTTCATTTAAAGTCCCACTTGTTTGTCCTATTGCACAATGTGCAATTATTTTATCATAGTTTCAGCATCCTTGTAGATGTGCAATCCCTTTAAACAGTACATCACCAAAGATGAAAGGCTTGCTACAGCAAGCCTAAGAACAGTGCTGGGGATGCGCAAAATTTCACATTAACCACTTCAGCCCTGGAGGGTTTTAACCCCCTTTAATGACCAGGCTATTTTTTGTGATACAGCACAGTGTTACTTTAACTGACAATTGTGCGGTCGTGCGACACTGTACACAAAATTGATGTCCTTTTTTCCCACAAATAGAGCTTTCTTTTGGTGATATTTGATCACCTTTGCGTTTTTTATTTTTTTGCGCTAGAAACAAAAAAAGAGCGACAATTTTGAAAAAAAAAAACAATATTTTTTACTTTCTGCTATAAAATAATAAATGTAAAAAATCACCTAATCAATTTACGCCAATATATATTCTGCTATATATTTTTGGTAAAAAAAAATAAGCATATATATTGGTTGGTTTGCACAAAAGTTATAGCGTTTACAAACTAGGGGATAGATTTATGGTATTTTTATTTATTTATTTATTTTTTACTAGTAATGGCAGTGATCAGCGATTTTTAGCGGGACTGCAACATTGCAGCGGACAGATCAGACATCTAACTGACATTTTTGACAGTGACATTATTACAGTGATTAGTGCTAAAAATATGCACTGTTACTGTACTAATGACACCGGCAGGGAAGGGATTAATACCAGGGTCAAGCAAAGGGTTAAGTGTGACCCCAGGGGATGCTTTCTAACTGTGTGGGGGATGGACTCACTAGATGAGCACCGTGATCTGTGTTCCTGATTCCTTGTTTACATCAGCAGACCTCCATTCTATCTCTCCAGGGAGCAATCGCGGGTGGTCAGCGGACATCACGTCCACTGGACCCACTGTTTGGCTCCCCCCTAGCCAATCGGTGTGTGCGTGCCCCAGCTGGCTATTGCACAAAATGACCTATAGGTACGTTGTTTCGCACAATAGAGCCGACCTGCCGTCGTATATGTACTGCGGCCAGTCGGCTAGTGGTTAAAGGCTTCATTTACCATTACCAAAAACTGCATAGGCAAGTAAATGGTGCCCGTAGATAAAAGTAAACTGTGCAGCTTTGACTAAAGTTGGATAATGTCCTTGCTATAAGTGTAGGCTTTTACATACCTTTGGAAGCCTAACCAAAAAACTCTCAGAGATGACATCATCCCATCCTGCCTTGTTGCTAGGAGATTGCCAAGATATTCCCAGCTTTTACTGCTCTTTCCCCATCACATGTTTGGTCCACTATCTCCTCTGTCTCAGCATAGCTGACCTCGACACTACTGCGACATGGGGAGAAAGAGCGTATGTGAGGGGGTTTGACGCATCTGGAGGTTCCCTAGCAACAAAGCAGGAATGAGATGATTCAATCTCTATGCATAGTTTGCACCTGCTTGTTCTATAAATACATTGCACCTGTTTGTTGTATAAATACATTGCACCCAGCTTGTTCTTTATATAGATTGCACCGAGCTTGTTCTAGAAATAGTTTGACACTTGGTTCACACTAGTGCGATGCGGGAACCACCACGATTCCTGTGCAGGTTACTGCGTTGCATCTGAATCGAAGAAAAGCAATGCAGTGCAAATCATGTGAGATGTCTGGCATCGCATTCGTGTGCACCCAGCCTAAACCTGAATGCTCTATAAATAGATTGCACCCTGCTTGCTCTATTAATCAATTGCACCCTGCTTGCTCTATTAATCAATTGCACCCTGCTTGCTCTATAAATAGATTGCACCCTGCTTGTTCTATAAATATATTGAAACTGTTTGTTATATGAATAGATTGCACCCAGCTTGTTCTATAAATGGATTGAACAGTGTGTTCTAAAAATAGATTGAACCCAGCTTGTTCTATAAATGCAGTGGTCTCTAAACTATGGCCCGGGGGCCTAATGCTGCCATTTGCCTGCCTTTATCTGGCCTTTGGGGCACAATTCCTCCCACTGCCACCAGCGGTCAGACATAATTCCTGTTACTGGCACCATAGATTGGGCAATATTACTCTTATTGACACTATCCACTGACACCAGTGGCATTATTCCTTCCCCAATGCTAAAGATGCGCTGTTTACTCCCACTAACGCCAGGGCAATTTTTACTCCCAATGGCCACAATCTGGCCCCCCTAATGTCTGAAGGACAGTAAACCGGCCCTTTGTTTAGAAAGTTTGGAGACCCCTGTATAAATGGATTGAACCTGTGTGTTCTAAAAATAGATTACACCCAGCTGGTTCTATAAATAGATTGCACCTTGCTTGTTCTGTAAATAGATTGCTTCCAGCTTGTTTTATAATTAGATTGTGCCCTGCTTGTTAAAAGAGGCTTTACACCTTTACTGAAGTTTTAAAGGGTTAATTTACCTTTACCAAAGCTGCTTATGCAAGTACAGGGTGCGTGTAGATAAAAACAAACTGTGTATCTTTGACTAAGGTTTTATGTACCTTGGGAAGCCTGCCTAACTCCCAGAGATTACATTATCCTGTCCTGCCTTGTTGCTAAGACACTCCTAGCTGTTACTGCTCACGCTCATCATCATAGGAGTGAGCCCCCAAACCCACACACATGTGGGGTTCACTATCTCCTCCATCTCAACACCACTGACCTCAGAGCTCCTGCGACAGGGAAGAGAGAATCATCTGGGAGTATCTTAGCAATGTCCTAGCAACAAGGCAGTACGGGATGATGCTATCTCTGGGAGTTTTTCGGCCAGGGTACGTAAAAGGTCTACACCTATAACAAGAGCATTATTTAACTTTGGTCAAAGCTGCACAGTTTGTTTTTATATTCAGGTGCCCCTTAACTGTACAGGCAGTTTTTTGGGTAATGGTGAACTTACCCTTTAAAGAGGTTGTAAGCCAACAAAAAAGAAACCTATTGGATAAAAGCATAATGAGCTAGTATGCATCGCATACTAGCTCATTATGAAATACTTGCGTTAGAACGATGCCCTGAATCGGCGCCAGCACACCGCTGACAGGGCCGACATCTTTCACCGGAGTTACTTCTGGGTTTGCGCTCTCCGGTGCTGTGATTGGCCAGAGCCGCGATGATGTCATGTGTGCGGGAGCCGCCGGCCACGTCACGGGCCCTGACAAAACGGCACCAGAGGGTCGTTCCTTCAGTGCGCATACGCCAAAGAGGTCAGCTGCAGACTATATAGTGAATATCTCCTAAGCTGTGCACGGAGCCTACACCCAGCCTTATTATAGACTTACCTGTAGGTACAAGTGGTGTAACAGAGTTTACAACCACTTTAAAGTGTTACAAAACCCACAACAGTAAAATCAGTCTGCATATGCAAAATAGCATGCTTGTTATACTCACTGTGGAACTTGGGGTTTAATCCTCTGTATTGTGTATTCTTGTATGGATAGATCCTCCCCCTCCTGCAGGGTATCTCTTGGCAAGACCACATAAGACACAGTGAAGGTAGTAAATCTGCACATGCTCAGTTTGGTCTCTGTTGCTGGAAAGAATATTTTCTCTTTCATTTGAATTGTTCAGGTCCCATGATATTGAAATCACACATTGGGAGGGTGCATGTGATCAGCACAGGGCCAATCAGACAAAGCCTGGGCTCCTGGATCCTGATAGGACAATCGTGGGAGAAATGAAAACTCCTCCGACAAGCTTTACTAGGAAGTGATAGAAGTCACATAATTGCTATATACAACTATATACAGCTGATGAAAAAAGGTATTTATCAGTGTATATTTACTAAAATAATTGTATTTCCATGTTCTGTGTACTGTGGGAGAATGCAGTGAATGCAGGGTCCTGGGTTTAGTAACACTTTAAGGTCTGGTCAGGCCTTTGGAAAACCAAATAGTCAATTTCTTGGGCAGCCCCAAACTATCCGTCCTAAGACACCAGACAATGGAGCAAGTATGGAGGGAGGGAAGGGATGGAAGGGTTTGCAAAGGTACAGTACTTCTTTGCCAGACAAATCACTATGTCTTTCCTCTTCAATTATCCCCCATTTTGGTCTGATATAAAGACCTCTATAACTGAATGTAAGCTATTATGTACTATTTTGTTGTATCACATTAAACTTTCCATCTAACCTCTAAATCAGTCTTTCTTAACCCTTTTAACACAGAGGAACCCTTAAATTAATGGTTGGGTCCCAGGAAACTCTTGCTAACTACAATATCTTCAGCTCTTGGTACATTCATGTGATGGTCAGTGGGAAGAATGCTTTTTACATTTTCTGTCACTTATCTGAGAGACAGAAATTGCTGAAGGAACCCCTAGCAGCCCCTGGAGGTACCCTAGGCTTCCACAGATCCCTGGTTCTGAAAGATTGCTCTCATAGGTGTGCGCAGCCTATTGCATTAGGGTGTGCACCACAAAGCGCAAACACGCACAGTGTGTGTGTATATATGTCAGAAGGGCAGAGATCAGTGTCAGTAGTTTATTTTATTTAGTTTTTTACAATTTTGTTTTTTTTATTATTTTTTTATAATATTATATATTTTTTTTTTCTGATGTCTCACTTTTGAGACAGAGAAAGAGACTGAGGACAGAGATTCCCCCGTCCCTTTCTCTGCAGCCAGGCAGTACAGGGCTATTAGGGTGTGCACAGGCACACCTGCCACCCTATGTGCGCACGCCTATGGTTGCTCTAAATGGATGCATTTGTTCTTTTAGAATATTACTACAAAAAACAAAGTAGCAGTGAAAAAAAGCTAAAGCTCTTCCACATTCTGCTGGCTACTGGTTTTTGCAATAATCCTCCTCTCAGTGATTCTGGATACCCCTAACTACTGTGATCTTACAGAGCTGCAGGAGTTAATAGTAGCAACTTCTCAAATTCCTCTTCCTGCCTTCTTGGCCATTCAAAAAAACTATTATTCTTCTCCCAGAATACAACTCTGTGAATGAAGGAGGGGCAGATTAACCACTTCCTTACCGGGCTGTTGTAAAATGACGCCGGCAGGAACATCTCCTCCCTCCGATCGGGTGTCATATGACGTCCTCCCATTCTCGCCGCTCCTGCAGGCCCCTGCAGGCCCCTGCACCGTGGCAGTTGGGGATGAGACATGTCCCTCGGACATAGCCCATCCCCGATCAGGGTAAAGAGCCAATTAAATTGGCTCTTTACCACGTGACCGGCTGTGTTCAATCACAGCCGGTCACAAATATCAACAAAAGGCTGTAGTGCTCGTGACTGCCGCTCGTGCACAGCCTCAGGGACGGGCAGCGCGTTGATCGGAGGTGAGGCGTGTCCCTTGGACACAGCCCATCCCTGATCAGAGTAAAGAGCCAATGAAATTGGCTCTTTATCACGTGACTGGCTGTGTCCAATCACAGCCGGTCACAAATATCAGCAAAAGGCTGCAGTGCCATTTCCGGGTTCTCCTCTTCAGTGTGCGAGGAGGAGACCTGGTAAAAAAAAAACACTGCAGTGCTCAATCTCCCCCCCCCCCCAAATAAAGAGGACCTGTCACAGCCCATCAGAGTTACTGTCACCAGCCCATCAGAGTACCCGAGTACCTGTCACCAGCCCATCAGAGTACCCAAGTACCTGTCACCATCCCATCAGAGTACCCGAATACCTGTTACCACCCCATCAGAGTACTCGAGTACCTGTCACCATCTCATCAGAGTAGCTGAGTACCTGTGACCAGCCCATCAGAGTACCCGAGTACCTGTGACCAGCCCATCAGAGTACCCGAGTACCTGTGACCAGCCCATCAGAGTACCCGAGTACCTGTGACCAGCCCATCAGAGTACCCGAGTACCTGTGACCAGTCCATCAGAGTACCCGAGTACCTGTGACCAGTCCATCAGAGTACCCGAGTACCTGTGACCAGCCCATCAGAGTACCCGAGTACCTGTGACCAGCCCATCAGAGTACCCGAGTACCTGTGACCAGCCCATCAGAGTACTTGAGTACCTGTGACCAGCCCATAAGAGTACCCGAGTACCTGTCACCAGCCCATCAGAGTACCCGAGTTTCTGTCACCAGTTGGGGTGTTTTCTTTTCAAAATGGTGTCATTTTGTGGGTAATTCCACTGTCCTGGTGCACCAGGATCTTCAAAAGTGTGATAGGTTGTCAGGAAACTAAATGTTTAATTTATGCTCCTAGAATGCCTGATGGTGCTCCCTGCATGTTGGACCTCTGTGTGTGGCCAGGCTGTGTAAAAGTCTCACACATGTGGTATCATCATACTTGGGACGAGTAGTAGAATGTCATTTTTGGTGTAATTTTTGCTTTGTACATGCTATGTGTTGGAAATATCCTATTTACACTTTGTGTAAAAAATATATATATATATATATATGTCTTCATTTTCTTTCCACGTTTTTCGAAGACTTTTGGGAAAAACAGAACCGTTCAAAAGACTCATCATGCATCATAGAATAACATTGGGGTGTTTGCTTTCCAAAATGGGGTCATTTTGTGGGTAATTCCATTGCCCTGGTGCTCCAGGGCCTTCAAAAGTGTGATAGGTCGTTTATGTGTAATTTATGCTTCTAGAATGCCTGATGGTGCTCCCTGCATGTTGGACCTCTGTATGTGGCCAGGCTGTGAAAAAGTCTCACACGTGGTATTGCCATACTCGGGAGGAGTATCAGAACGCATTTTGGGGTGTAATTGGGAGTATGCATATGCTGTGTGTGAGTGAGAAAGAACTTGTTATTATGACAATTTTGTGTAAGAAAAAAAAAATTCTTAATTTTCCCAAGAATTGTGGGAAAAAATTACAACTTTAAAAAACTTGCCATGTCTCTTACTAAATACCTTAGTCTGTCTACTTTTCAAAAAAGGGGGTAATTTGGGGGGTATTTGTACTTTCCTGACATTTCAGGGCCTCAAGAAATGAGGCATCAGGTGTGATCAATTTTCAGTGATTTGCACCATAGCTTGTAGACTCTATAACTTTCACAAGGACCAAATAATATACACTTATTTGGGTTATTTTTACCAAAAATATATAGCAGTATACATTTTGGCCAAAATTTATGAACACAAATTACATATATGCAAAATTTTATCATAGAAACTAAAAAAAAAGTGTTTTTTTTTTTCAAAATTTTCGCTCTTTTTTCACTTATGTTGCAAAAAATAAAAAACCAAGTGGTGATTAAATACCACCAAAAGAAAGCTCTATTTGTGTGAAAAAAATGATAAAAATGTTGTTTGGGTACAGGGTTGCATGACTGAGTAATTGGCATTCAAAGTGTGAGAGTGCTGAAAGCTGAAAATTGGCCTGGGAAGGAAGGGGGTATAAGTGTCCTGTATTGAAATGGTTAATGACAGTATCTTTCCTGCCCATTCACAGAATGCATTGCATTCTGCGAGAAGAATAATAGCTTTGTGAATGGCCATGGGAGCAGGAAGAGGGCGGACGAGTAGTGTGAGTCTTCCACAGTTGCATCCTCAAATATTAATCCCTGCAGCCACTGAACTTCACAGCTCAGGGGGGTCTCTGGCATCACTGAGAGGAGGATTACTACAGTAACTAGAGCAGGCATACACATCATTAGAGGATCTGGTTGATCTATGTGGTGTGTGCCCCCTAATTTTTCCATTGTGATTGTTTAATGGAGTGGGACATGCTTCAGGAGGGCTGGCACCAATTGTGGGAGGAGAACCGACGGAAGGACAAATGGGAGACATTTGAGCAGCACTATTTTTTTTGCATGTGATTGGAGGTAGATTGTTGCATTGGTGCCCCCCCCCCCCAAAAAAAATGTATTAAACTTCAGCTTTACCAACTAATTAGAAGAACTAGAAGAGTCTGTCTCTTGAGCTGTTTAGCTTTACTTTTACATGATAACTTTTACATTCTATACGTTCCTACAACGCCATTGTGTTTTACAATTCTGTAATATAGGAGTTTGCCTTTGGATGACTTCAGTTGAACATTAATGATACGTGGATGGAAATAACCACCATTGCTATAATCATCAAACATACAGCTGACTTAGATTTTTTTTGTATGTTTATTGATTGGTCAGCCTCTATTCTTCCATCCTGACTAGTAGTGATATTTCAGTGCTGTATTTATGTGAGCATTGCCCCTATACATTAATATGAATTGGGAAAACGTTTACATTGTCCATCTTCTTGGAAAGAAAATCATTACCCATTGAAATCCGAAGGCCGCCGTTTGTCTTTACAGATTGATTGTTGTCAGTGCAATCTAGTATGTATTTAGTACTTTAATGGACAGATGTCAGTGGTGTATTAAGTACATTAAATGGAGCAGTTATAATGGTGACTTGGTACAAACACTCTATGTATTTTTCAATACATACCTTCATTCGATATTTTGCATGTCAGGAAAAAGCTAATGGGATTTAGATTGATTAATCATTGTGGTTGTATCAGTCTGACTACATGTGCAATTCATATTGTAAAGGAAGATGTTTTATGTGTTTCTATTAAGCTTACTCCATGCTAAAAATCTGCTGCTATTTAGAAGGAAAGGAACTTGAAAGAAGAATGTTTCCCCTTGAGGATATGAACACAGGACATTTTTAATACTGTTACCAAAGTGTAATTAAAACCAAAACTTTTCTTTTTATGGTTTTAGATAGAGAGGTGAGGAGTTAGAACCCTTCCAGGGATTTTTTTTTACTTTCTGTGTCTTAAAGCAGAGTTCGCAGCTAGAGTTTTTGTAGCTGACTTTTAGTGTTTTGTTCCTATGGCAGTGATAGCGACCCTTTTTGAGCCCAAGTGGCAAAGCTGCAAAAGGTGTACAGAGCGGAATGTCAGAGGTCATTTGACTGTCCAGAAGAGGGGGAGGAGGACAGAACTCCGCTCACCCTACCATATGTCCAATCCTCAGAATGAGATTGCACGCGGTTCACTACAGTAATGGTCCTTCTAGGAGTCCCCACCCTCCCAAGCAGGTGCAGCACCCCCTTCCCTCTCACCTGTGCACCTCGCTCTGAGCCCCCAGTAGTCCCCATCCTCCAAGGGCACATCCAGCACTGCTCAGACTACACGATCCATCCAGCATCAGATTATAGAACCAAAGTCACTTACATGGTAAATCTCCGTACACTGAGACACTGAGAAAAGAGTATACGGTTTAGTCTTGTCTTCCCAAGCAAACTGCGTATTATTGATGGTGGCCAGACATTCTTTTTTGATATCCCTATTGCTGCCTCTACCTGGCTGGAAGGGTGTCTATAGAATTACTATCCTTTAACAGGAGCTCTCACATGTGCCCCCAAGAACTTTATTCAGTTACCCCCAATATAATCTACAGCTCCTCCTCCCTTGCCCCGGAATATTGATCCGGGGTAGGAGTAGGGAAGCTGTTCCGGTTGGGGTCACTCCCCCTCCTCCTTTTTTTTTTTTTTTGCTTTGCTCTCGATATATCGGACAAGTTGAATATAGTTACCCATTTTTGAGTACTTTGGCATAAAGGCCTTCTCTACGCCTCCTTTTGTTTTTGTTTTTTTTGCATGGTGTCAGAGAAATGCGGGGGGGGGGGGGGCGTATTGATGCCCGTGGGGTGTGTTTTTTTGTTTGTTCATACTTTTTTATTGTTTTGAAATTTGCATATTTAAATGTTTGCTTCTTTGAAGATCAATCACTTTGCAACATAATTTATTACTTAAGCATTATGCTTTTTACTTTTTAGATTATATCACGTAATCAAGAGATTTTCTCTATTTTGTCATGGAATGTCCGTGGCCTCAATTCAAAATTTAAAAGAGCATTGCTATTTAGGTGCTTGAAAAGCCATTCTCCACATATAGTGTTACTCCAAGAAACGCATTTTACGGGCAGCAAGCTTTTGGCACTTAAGAAGCCATGGGTATAAAAGGCCTATCATGCCACATTCTCTAGAGGAGTTTTGACGTTGATTAGTAAATTTCTACCATGTATAATGGAAAATGTAGTTTCAGACCCTCAGGGTAAATATGTTTTGGCTGTATTTCTTCTGTGGGGCCAAAAATGTATAGTTATCAATGTCTATGTTCCACCCCCCCTTTTCAGGGAAACTTCTATACTGTCTGTTAGAAAAAAAATCTTTATATGGTCCAGCTAAACTATTGATAATGGGGGACTTTGATGCTACACTCCTGTCCTGGATAGACCAACTACCCCTAAATATTTTTCCAGAGAGCTCTTGACTTGGGCCCAGATGGCTGGCCTTGTAGAGGTTTGTCGATGGAAAATTCCATTAATTAATTCATATTCCTGTTTTTCAAATTCATATAAGACTGGATTTGGCTTTTGCTGATCCGACTATATTAGCAGATATGGTAGATGCTAAATACTTGCCTAGTGGGTTATCGGACCATGCTCCACTAATGCTTAAACTTCCTCTTCATCATTTTCAGGATGCAGCTC
This sequence comes from Glandirana rugosa, assembly GCA_018402905.1. NCBI lineage: Eukaryota > Metazoa > Chordata > Amphibia > Anura > Ranidae > Glandirana > Glandirana rugosa. The sequence goes on along the minus strand of BLSH010026954.1, from coordinate 302,175 downwards.
AGTGGAGATTGGGAACCCACTGGATTTCACACCCAGATGTGGTTAATAAAATTCCTGCCCTTTTTAGGAGCGTACTGGGAGTTTAATGCAGGGTCTTCCACTCCAGGCATTACATGGGGTGCCTTCAAAGCCTATACTAGGGGACAATATATATCCGCCATTAAGGCAGTCAATAGGGCTCAATGGGCAGATAGTGTTGTTCTGCAGGCTATGGTGGATGAAAGAACAGCCCAATATGCTGCGGACCCTTCAGAGGCTAACTTTAATGCTTTACTCCATGGTAAATGAGCATTGCATTTGCATTTGACTAAGGCTGCGAAGATAGATCTCTACAAAAATAAACAAAAGTTCTTCGAGCATGGGGGATCGTAATCGCAATTTCTTGGCCATGATGGATCAACAGGAACAGCCTAGTATTCCAATTTCGGAAACACATACCCCCTTCAGGAGATATGGCCTCTACACAGCCTACAATTTTGGAGAATTTTTGTAAATTCTATCAGACACTATATACATCCCAGTTGACTCCTTATTTCCAGCCAAAATAATTGGCGGCTTGGCTGAACTCAGTTGCACTGGCCTGGTTAACAGATAATGAGAGAGATGTGCTAATACGCCCTATAACATTGGAAGAGGTCCTTTGGGGAAGTCACCAAGACCAGACTGCATTTCTATTGAATTTTATGAGGATCATGGAGACCTTCTTGCTCATGTGCTCCTGTATTGGCTTCACTTTATTCTAAGTGTTTGGAAGAGGGATCTTTGCTGGACTCAATGAGTCATGCACATATAGTTTTAGTCTACAGATCACCAAAAGATCCATCTTTCTGTGCCTCATATAGACCTATTCCTCTCTTGGATGTAGATTTTAAGATTTTGACAAAACTCATCTCCCGACGATTACAACCTATAATGGCTGGCATCATTGATCCAGATCAAATGGTGTATATGGCTGGTAGGGCTACAGACTTTAATTTACGGAGATTATATACCAACATTCATGCCTCACATCGTAATATAGGATCTAGGGTTGTTGCCTCTCTAAATATAGAGAAGGCTTTCGACACTCTTGAGTGGCTCTTTCTGTGGGAGGTGCTCCGCAGAATGGGCTTTCCAATGGTATTTATAAAATGGCTGCAGGACTTATATAGACATCCTAAAGGCAGTGAAATGGGGGGAGGGTTGTCAACTACCTTTTCTTTATTTAGGGGAACCCGATAGGGCTGCCCTTTGTCTCTAACCCTTTTTGCCATCGCTATGGAGCCTGTGTAAGAGGCTCTTCATACTTCCCCCAATATTAGGGGGTTACTGATTGGCTGGTTGGAGGAGAGGGTAGCCCGGTTGATCTTTTATTTTTTTTAGACGCCGGACTTTCTCTAGAAGGGACCTTACAGATATTGGACTCTTTTTTTCAACGGTCACTGGGCTTAAGGTGAATTGGACTAAGTCCTCGTTATTTCCAATAGGTATCGAGGCCCGCAATATGGCTTTGAATGGTATTCCATTGCAGTGGGTAGAGAACTTTAAGTACTTGGTAGTGGTAATCTCTCGCCAAACCTCTGAGTTCATTTCTCTGAATTTGACCCCGATTTTAGGAGCTATTGGGTCAAAGTTGAAGGCATGGAAGTCTCTACCATTGTCCTTACTGGGACGTATTAAAGGGTAACTCCACTTTTGTGGGGAAAAAAATAGCAAATAAAGAAAAAATAATATAGCGTGTACAATTGCGATACAAGTCATATTGTAATTGAATGTTATTAAAAATGACCTTTCCTTTTCAATCTGCAGCCACTGTAATTTTCTGTGAATGCATTGCAATATGGCTACCTGGAGTTGTTCTGTACACAGAGTGTGTACTGACCACTCCCCAGAAACATAATTTCATGCTTGTGTGATTGGCTCACCAATTTTCCCAGAAGTCTGCCTAAGATACAAGTCAGATTTCAGGCACCCCCTGCAATACAAATGTCATTTTTGGAGAGATACTTTCAATAGGAACACACCTAAAGGGATGCTGCCCAAAAGCTTTCCTCATTAGTGCCCTGCTGCTGCCACAGCTAACTGATCATTATGAAACCACTCCCATTAGACCCACTGAGCAGAGAGGCACAGAGGAACAAGCAGTGATTTCTTCAGAATAACAAAAGGTAGGAATCCGAAACAAAGTTTGTTATAACCCTTGCAATGTACATAGATCACCCAGAGGGGAATGCTTTTTTTTTTCTCAACAAAAGTGGGGTTACGCTTTAACCTTTTAAAAATCAAAATTATATCAAAACGTATGTATCTCTTTAGACACTCTCCACAGTGGCTTCCTGACTCCATTTTAAGAAGACTAAATCAACTTTTTTCATCCTTTTTATGGGGATCCAAGAACCCCAAATATAAAATGACCACCCTTATGCGGCCTTGTGATCAGGGTGGTCTAGCTTTTCCAGACCCATATAAATATTTTTTAGCCTCTCATTTGGTTACAGCCGCATGGTGGTTGAATCCTGATTTATCTAATTCCTCCACCCGGCTAGAAGCCACGGTGGTGGAATCCTATAGAAGCTCTTTAGGCTCTTGTGTTTAGGGGCAACTTACCACCTGACCACTCCAATGCTCAACACTTTCTGAGCTTGGGAGGCCGGCCTTAGATGTGAGCATTACCCTAAGGATGAGATTTATCCAAATGCTCCTCTATGGCTAAATCCTACATTTCCTCAACTTTATAAATTACCAGATCCAGTGGCTTGGACCAAGTATAATATCAAATTACTTTCTAAGGTGGTCACTGATCCGAAACTGTCTACTTTTTCTATACTTACCCGGCTCTCACTTAGTTAGATATTTTCAGCTTTCCCATGCCTTCCATGCCGTGTCCCCACAGGATAACCTAACGATCATACAATCCACTCTAGAATCAGTACTTCGGTTGGAATGTATGGAGAAGCCCACTTCAAGATCATATTCTCATCTTATACTAATCTCCCTCCCACCATTGGAGGGTCTTAGGGCTAGGTGGGTACGAGATATACCAGATCTGAACATGGGGGGACCTGAGGGGTGTGTGGGATTTCCCTTGTTGATCTTTGGTATCTCTGAGAGACTGCTTGATTTAATTTAAATTGGTCCTTCGAACATATCGCCATGTAGAATATATACAATAAATCCTGTGTGCTCCTCCAAGTGTTGGCGGTGTGGTGCAGCTCAGGGGGACTTCCCACACATCTTTTGGTCCTGTCCATATATAGCCACTTTTTGGGCGGAAGTGGTGGATTTGTTAAACTGTATTACTTCCGTTCCTCTTCCACTCTCAATGTTGGTATGTTTGCTGGGCCTAGTGGAGACTATTCTCCCTACAGAGTCAGAGCGGGTGTTTGTTAATACCACACTATTTTATGTAAGAAAAGCTATCGCTTTACATTGGAAGAAATCTTCTGCTCCTACGCTTTTATATTGGAATCAATTGGTTAACAACAATCTTCCATTGTATAGAGATACCTATATGAATATGGGATCTCCCAGTAAGTATGATAAGGTTTTGGCTAAGTGGCTGGATAAGCCTTATACAGCATCTGATGCCCATGGGGGGTACTGAATACAATATATACGTTTTTTCATACATGGGTTGTTCTGGATACAAGCGACCCAAGCTGAGTATGGTTATATTGTGCATGAGGTAATTGCCTAAATAAAGGTGTTATTTTTGAATTGCTGGTCGCTAAGCAATGTGATTGGATCTTCAATTTATAGTGATATTTTAGTCCAATGCGTATGATGTTTTGTTTTGTCTTTGTCTTGTTGGTATGTTTTAAAAAATAAATGAATAAAAAAGATTTATTAAAAAAAAAAAAAAAATCTCTGTACACTGTAGAGCCGTTACCAGCGCACACTCTCCACTGAGCACAGCACTGCCCCTTCCTCCCCGCCCGCCCGTTATATAGAGCTAGTGATAACCGTCAGCTGTGCAGAAGTGATTGGGTCAGCTGTAGCGAAGCTCCCGGCACAAGGACATGGCGGAGGATCTCCCTTTACCTGAGATCACCGGACTACACACTCTGGGGTTTTCAATCAACTCACGTCTGTCTCAGCGCACCAATCACAGGCGGCCCGGCTAGAGGTCATGTGACCTAGGTAGTGATCCGGCGACTTAGCTTGCGTGCCCACAGAGAGGGCTTAGCATGCCAGCTGTGGCACTGGGAAGACTCACCCTCAGTATATGACCTGGTCACCATTGTCTGCAGGTCTGGAAGTGATAGAAAATCAACGTTTTGTAGGAACAGGAGATGAGGGAAAATCATTCAACAGGGTGACAGCTGTCTAAGGCCCTGTTTACACGACAGCAAGGGCACGGTAAAACAAGCAGTTGAGCCACAGTTTTGATGCTTTTCTTCATGGCTGCAGCAAATTTAATGCGGCTTATCGAATTTGTCAAATGGCACCACCTGTCAAAGTCACCCATTAATATCAATGTGATCACACCCCAATCACAATCTAAATGCTTGGCTCATGGTTGCAGCACAAACATCCCATTCCAAATCCCCTTTCAGCAAAAAAAAAAAAAAAAAAAAAGGCATTTAGGATGTAGCAGTATCACCTCCTAAACACCTGCTCTGCCATCCTCTGAAAAGTGATCCACTGCAAATTGCATTTTAGAGGGGCAGTAGAGAGTGCTGGGCACTTAGCTTTAGAGGGGATGTTTCCTGTCTTTGGTGACATCTCCCCCTACTTCCTGCTGTTTTTCTGGGTCAGGAAGTGAAGATTGTCTAAAGCCAAATTTTTTTCTTCCCAGTTTGGCATAGAGTGCTAAAAAGTTAAATTCCCAATAAGTATTTCTTGATGAACATGTTCCTGCTTCTGCTTGTCCTGGTGACTATTGTTACTGGGGCTAAAAGGGAGGGTGTTTCCAAAATTTGTATTTGTCACCAGAATAAGAATAGAGGGGAAGACTTCAAATGGGGACGCCTATTCTTGTGACAACCGTCAAAAAGGGCATTTCATTTCCTCTATCTTATTGTTGTGCCTGCAGAACAGGAAACAAGGGAAAATCTCCCCAATGTCACAATGAAAACCTGACACATGTTCTAACCCCTGTCCACTCTACTAAACGTGCCTGTGTTTTCTGGGCCAGTCAGGGAGAGATTCTGTGCCTCCATCTTTGTCCTCAGTCATCAGGAACTGGCTGCCTCTTCCAGGTTCAGGCAGAAACCCCCAGTGATGTGTGCCAGGTCCGGGTATATAACGTGAATATCCCAGGAGGCAAAAGAAGCAGGGAAACATCATTCTGGCCTAGGGGAGAATGGCAGCAGCAGGGAGGGGACAGGAGAAAGAAATAAAACAAAACCTGGCGTTTTTATATTACAGCAGGCAGGTGTGGCAGTGGGTTAGCACAGGGAAGTCAATTTAGGGGGTGAAGGTCCAATTTAGGTGGACCCTCAATTCTGCCTGACTAGCTTTGTGACATTAGACAGCAACAATATTTTTTCACAAACTAAAGCACCCACCCAGACTAGTGTAATTGTGACAACATACAGAAAAAAGGAACTGCTTTCTTCAAATTTTTGTCTACAATTTTACAAGCTGTAGGAACAGTGTAATATTCCTATAGCTTAGTAAATGAGGTGAAGCTCTGCTGACTTCATCATCTAATCATGTGCAAGGAAGAAAACTTTTTTTCCCCTGCTTGTGATTGAATATTCATTGCAACGTTTTCCCTGCATGTGATTGAATAATCTTTGCAGTTTTCACTGCGTGTGATTGAATATTCTTTGCAAAGTGAATTGTTATGACATTTACTATGCTATGGGAAAATTCCTTTGCAAAGTGAACTGCTTATTTACCTTTAGCAAATAAACCCCACCGTGTTTAAAAAAAAAGGAACTCTTTACTACCTTATTTTGAACAGGAAATAATAAAAACCATGCAGCATCCAGAGGATTCAATCCATCCCTTCACTATGTCCACGTATTCTGAAAACATTCCAGCTGCATCTTGTTAGAATATTGTAGTGTACATTAATCTAGTATTAAGTACTGGGTGCAGATTTTGCTGCCATAGCATAGTTCACACCTCAGTTCAGTCATTACTTAAAGCAGACCTTCACCCTCCTTTTGCTAATTCCCCAATGTTTTTTTTTTCTTACCCTCTTTTAATGGAATGGCAGGTAATTGATATCCTAATTTTGCTTTTGCTTGGCATTTTTCATTTTTATCTAGATATTGCTCTTCAGTCAAGATCCTTTATTTGCTGCACAACCATGAAAGCTCATCTTGCAGTTTTGTGGATTGGCACTGCCTAGGAAGTCGTACCTGGACCCTGCTATGGTAAAGGCGCTAGGTCTGCTAGCAATTTGATGTTTGGGCACTGGGCTCTGCTTATAGCGCTTTCCAGGCACCTAGTGCCCTGTGTTACCTGTAGAGCACTTTACACATCCAGCACTGTGATACTTCCACTGCTCTAAGCCTGTCCCTGAAGACTCTCTTGGGAGTGTGCCCACCTGAGGGGTGAAAACTGTTTGAATTTGACATGTTTTACTGGGTCCTGCATTAGCACTCTTCAGTACCTTGTTGCTAAGTTTTCTTGCCACCGGGCGCTCTCTACTCTACTGCTGTGTTGAGTTATTTGGCGCTTGTCCCCTTTTTTGGAGCGGCATGTGTTTTGCTTTTTTTTTGTCTCCAGCATCTTACCCTTGCACTGGATTTTAGTGAGGAAAGACATCTTAATGTGTCCCAGACACTCTATGACAACATGGCTGAAAGTTTTTCAATGTGTTGCACATCCTTTGTTATGTTTACAGCGTTGGTTTCAATGTATTTCCTGTGACCAACCTTATGACTGTGGAGCGCATAAACAGTGGACTTTAGGCTTTGCCACTTGGGCCTATGATACATTCACCCAGTCTGCTTTGACTCAGGGCTGCCTGGTATGCTTACTGGCATCACTCTGGCCTTGTTCTCTAAAGTATGCTGTAGTTGTTGGTCACACATCAGGATGCTGCCATCCCACTTCTTCAGCGTTGGGTTCCTCACGACCATACTGCTTCCAGCAAGGGCCTGCAAAACCGTTCTCCTTCCTGCTGCCTTCAGTAACACATTCACAGACAGCCATTTAACTTCCCCTTCTGTGCAGCTTCTTTTTGTGAGTATCAATTTTACTGGGCATATAACTTTTTGCATACTTTAAGTATGTTGAATCACAAGCACAAGGGAAATTATCCTGTGGGCCATTCCAGCTCATGATCCACTAACCGCTCTGTGGCGGCTTGCAGCGTGCCTCCTGCCAACAGCCTGGACTGTAGTGTCCTTCTTGACTCCACATGCACCTTGGAGTCTGTGCTAGCTCTAGCAGGTGTGGCTCCTTCTTCTGAGTTAACCAAGGAAGAATTTTGTGTCTGATTTGTTGACAATTACTGTCATAATAGCTGAGTGTAATTCTATGCTTTCTCCTGCAGAGTCTGTCTCTGATTTGGCTGCTGCTTCTTCTACACACTTGGCTGAGTGCAACATATCCCTTTTGAATGATTTTGTGCTTGAGAAAATTCAGTCTGCTGGCATAACTCCTAGGCTTAAAAGATTCTGTTTTGCTATTTCCACCCTCTGACAATGTGCCTTAATTCCTCCAAACCCCCCCCCCCCCACACACACACACACTTATGTTCTCAACCAGTGGACCAGGCCATTACTTGCGATTGCATGCCCCTAAGGGCAATACTATCGCACAGGTCCTGAATGTTCGCCAAGGCAAAGGTTTCTTAACTTTTTCTCTATCAAATATTTTAGCCCTGGCATAGTTGTAATATTGGAAAAATGTATATAAATGCAGATTGAACATGAACACAACATGGCTTCTCCAGGAGCAGATTGTAAAGGACTTAGATTTGAGACAGACCATATTTAGTTGCGCCACACCTTTGCACTTTACCCTAGAAAAATTTAGTTTGAAATTTTTCATTTCAAGAATATTCATTTGATTGTTATTGGGGTTAAATCGATATTCGTTTTCAACCACAGTGACAAGAAAATTCAAAGGAGCAGGATGGGAAATTTTTCTCGAATGAATGAACGATGAATGTGGTTTTCGTTTAGGAAATCACATTCATTATAAACTCGAATGTTTAAAGCAAACAAAATGTACTTTTGAACTACATTTATCCATGGACAAAGAACTTTCGTACGACTATTCACACGATTGTTCAAAAATCTACTACTGTGTTGCCAGCTTTAAGAAAAGACTTTGCTGTCAAGGACTTTCTGGATTCAGGTGACAAGTGACTAGAGCCCTTTCCAACCCCTTTCTCTCCCTGGCAAAGCCTGCCTTGCCACCTACCAGCTGCCAGGCCCATTTGTCAAGCCCTGTGGGTATGGACTAAGGATATGACTAAGGCACCTGACTCTAACTTCAGGGATCATTTCCCTTTAATGCTAGGAAGAGTTCCTTTTGTTTCTCCAAGACCTCCAAGTTCAAATCCGGGACACTCTCTTCCTTCGCAAACCTTGGACTCACAAATCTTCTAAGCTTGTTGAGATAAGTTCAGAGGTGGCATTCACCTTGTTGGACTTAACTCATAGTATGCCTGCACATTTTTCAAAATAGCTGAATTCCTTGAGCTCAGCTTTAATTTTCACAATTCACATTCCTCTTTAGATCTTCCAATTTTATTGTTTGTTTTATAGGTGTAATTATGATTCAGAATTTTTAAGAAGATAACTGTGCTGTATATAAATTTACTCCAGTCCCACAGGAGCACTGGGTTCTTAAAGTAAAAGGTCCCCTGAGCATGTGTTTTTAGTACAAGGCTGTAGATACATTAGTTTGTGTAACAGAGTAAATAGACACTTGAGTCTATGAACTTCATTCATTATTCCTCCCTCTATGAATCCCAGAGGGAGCGCATGAAAATTAAAGGGCAATCAATACCAAGATATGTGGTAGTCAGAATTTTATAACTGAAGAAGCTTGGAGAAGCTGTGAAATGTCTGATTATGATAGAACAAGTCCCAGTAAATGTAACTAAATGATTTGCTTTGTTTTGAGTTCAGAGGCTTTATAGAGCTGTGAGTGGGATAAAGCCTCCAGTCCTAGGTCCTTACATGGTAGCCATATCATAGACTTGAGCCTGAGGAAGGATCACGGATGATCCAAACACGCACACCCCCCGCACGACTTCCCGGATGTGACGTCCGTTCATCCCATGATAGCACGCTACCCTGCTGAAGGCTTCATTCGTGGCTGCACTGGAGACCACCAGCGTACCCACCCCCGGCCTCAGAAAGAGCCGACTATACTCTGGTGACCTGGGGATGATTCCCTTGCCTTGATGCCTGTATTTCATTTACCTCTTTGAGTGCATATATCACTATGTGTGTGTGTGCCTAATAAACCTACTGATTACACTTAGAGGCGCTGCTGTTTTTTCCTTCTCATTACTACAGAGTGCCTTCCTGCTCAGTTCAGCTGGCTGCCTACCTCTCATTCTACCTTCAACATTGGACTGAATGGAAATTTATGGGACTTTTATTATTCTTCTTTTATTAATATTTTTAGACATATACATTTATTTCAGTCTCGGGTATGGCTAATCTAGCATGTGAGCTCAGTGTCTACTTTTAATTGGGTACAGCAATAACTACCTCAACCTGCTGCCACAGCACTACTGTGCTGGTTTAAGGAGATGGGTGTGGGTACCAAAAAGCTCACCCCAGCAATCAATTAAAGCCCAAAGCAGAGCAGTGTTTGGCTAAAAGGTAGATGATTTTGCACAAAGCAAACTTCTAGCTTCACTTTTATATATGTGTATTAAGCTGTACATCTAATGCTCTCTGTCCAGTATTGGAATCACAGAGTCCTCGATGGACATGAGAATAGCTCACAAAGTGCTTTATGTGGTGTGTGGCAAAGCATAAGAAAGCTATAGAGAGTCTGAAACAGATTAGTGGCTCCTCACCCTCCAGTTCCCCAGTTATTAAAGCTTAAGTATACTGGTAAAAAATAAAAAAAAAGCACAAGTGTCATTACTTCAATACAAAATCAGTTGCGCCACCACTTCATTAAATCATAAAACATGAAAATTGTATAACATAAGTGAACATATAAAAATCTGTGCAAACATAATATTCTTATAATTGTAAAGTCCAAAGAGTGAATCCAGTTGTTCTCAATAGTAATCCATCAGACCATATAGCATATGCATGAATAAAGTGATACAGTGCTTTAAAGTGCTTCACAACGTGCTCAAAAAAGCCGATCCGCAGTGCTCAGTGGCAGTCCCCACATGTGGCCCCACTCACTGGAGATAATGGACCCTTAGCTTTTCAGTCTAGGGGTCAGTTAAAGCTGGATACTGGTGGTGGCTGGATCATAAACAACACCGGAGAAGACTTTTCCAGATGACAAAATGCTCTCATCGAACCATTTTTTAGAAGTGAAAAAGTACAGCACATAACTCTTGCTCGAGGGGGCGGGAGCCTGTGGTGCAATGGTGTGAAGCCTGCAGGTGAAAGGTCCAGCTGTGCAGATCAATGTGGATTGCTTGTAGGTTAGATTCCCAGCTTGGATATGTCAGTGGCTGTGGATGAAGTGTCGGATTGCTGGCAGTGGCTATGGATGGAATGTCGGGATGCTCAAGACATCTAATGCTAGTGGAAATTACAAATGAATGGTGGCTGCGACAGATGGAATGCAGCCGCGGATCCGGATGGGATGTGAGGCTGGCCCCAGAGGTGAGGGTGATAGCATTTGGACCTGCCCAGCCGTGGATATGATGGAGGCTGGGAAAGACCGCTGAGGACTCTCAGGTAGTGGGGCTGCCTTGGAGAGTGTACTGGCAGGCAATGAATGAGATGCAGCCGGGGATCTGGATAGGATATTAAGACTAGCCAGGGGGTAAAGATGATTGCGACTGAAGCTGTCTGGTTGCTGTGATGAACGCTAGGGAGAATCACTGAGGACTCCCAGATGGTAGGGAAGCCTTAAGAGATACGATGGCAGTGTTGAAAGCTCAAGCTGTGGGCAGACCACGAGGCTCCCTATACGTCACCACATTATCCTCATGGTCTCCTGGATTCTATCGATCTACCCCGAGCAGTCTGACAGATCTGGGACGCCGGAGCACTGCAGGGCTATCGGTGCCCCAGCCTCGTGGTCAGCCCACAGCTCAGCCACCACCAGTATCCAGAAACAAAATAGATGCCAACCCGGATCAACCAACAATAAGCCTCCAAGTGATGCAGAAGGCTGTCCAGAAAAGGCCACTTAGGCTTAACACTAAATCACTGGGTGAAAATAGGCCACCACAGTGCAGTCCAATGACCAATACATGTAAGCAAAGGAAAAAAACACCTAAGGGGAAAAAAATAAAGAAACCCCATCAGAAAAAAGCGGTCAAGGGAACACAATTAGTGAACAAATCTGAAATTATGTTTATTTATGATGGACAGACAATACAAAAACACATGGGATCAGGGAATGGGCCTTACCCAAATATAAAACATCTTTTGCTTCAATTGTATGCCCCAAGCATCACCACTTCAGTGACTTGTTCCTCCTTTTTCCTTCCCACCTTCTCCAGCTCCGCTACATTGAGCCACCTGGATAACACTGATCTGTTCTATGGGACTGTCATGTGGTCACCTGTGATATAGTGTGCCTGGTGTATGTGTGGAGATGTCTGAGCAACTGCGATTCCCCTCCCTGTCCTAGACAACGTTGTCTTTTTATTGTTTTATATTTGGGCCATTCCCTGATCCCATGTGTTTTTGTATTGTCTGTCCATCATCAATAAACATCATTTCATATTTTTTCACTAATTGTGTTCCCATGACTGCTTTTTTCTGATGGGGTTTCTTTCTTTTTTTCCCCTTTGGTGTTTTTTTCCTTCACCACCAGTATCCAGCTTTAACTGACCCCTAGAATGAAAAGCTAAGGGTCCATTACCTCCGGTGAGTTAGGCCACATGTGGGGACTGGCACTGAGCACTGCGGATCGGCTTTTTTGAGCACGTTGTGAAGCACTTTAAAGCACTGTATCACTTTATTCATGCATATGCTATATGGTCTGATGGATTACTATTGAGAACAACTGGATTCACTCTTTGGACTTTACAATTATAAGAATAATATGTTTGCACAGATTTTTATATGTTCACTTATGTTATACAATTTTCATGTTTTATGATTTAATGAAGTGGTGGCGCAGCTGATTTTGTATTGCAGTTTAAAAGTACAAATCCCTTGGGGACTTGTGAGCAGCAGCAGCCCCCTGTCTGTACCTATCTCTGTTCCCTTTTGGGGGGAGCAGATTTAGGTTTCGGACTTGCACTGTTTTACACAGCTATAGCGCGGATTATTTTGTACAAAGTGTCATTACTTACCTTCATTGAGATGTGTGCTACATAAATCCTCCTCCTATCCCCCCACCCTGCAATCTTCCAATTTGGCAGGGGTTAATAGAACTAGCTGTCATAGACACTTATCAAGAGAGCTAGACCCCTCCCTTTTTGAGCAGCTCCTCCATTCATAGAAGCCAGTACTACAGCTTCTGTGAATGGAACAGAGGGGGGTGGATCTTTCAATTATTTGCCCATCGTCCATTCCCTCAGCTCTGTCAACCCCCACCACATTGGATAATTACCATGGCGGGTGGGTGGGTGGTAAGAATCAGAGGAGGAAGATCTCTGTTAAATGAGGCAAGGACACAGCAGCACAAGGAACACATCTCACCAAAGGCAAGTAATATCCCTTGTACTCATTCTTTTTTTTTTTTTTTGTAAACCTAGGCTTTAGGCGAATTGGATGACGGTTTCCACGCATCCAATTCGCATGACAGGAGAGTGTGCCTAGCTCTAAATGGAGCCAGTTCACACAGCTCCGGGGCAGCCGCAGTCCACATTTGGAAAGGGTCCTGTGCGTCTTTGGTTCCGATTCAGGTAAAAATTTGGACCTGATTCGCACCCAAATCGGTGAGCAGGGACGCACCGGACCTCCTGCTGTGAGCCGCGACCGCAGCATGTATGAACCCGGCCTTAATGAGTGCAGATGCCAGTGACAATGCTAATCCTAACGATAACAATCGAGCTTGAATGGTGTTTTCTAACTAGTCTTATTGATGGTCCCTCTTTCTAGGGTGGTTGGCCAATGACCATCTGCCTTACCCTATAATCAATGCCTTATTTGACCAGAAACAGTCAGCTTGGCTGATTCATGTATACAGGCCTAACAATAACTCCTTTGATGGTTCAGATAAGCAGTTTGTTCTGTTTTTCTTCCATTTGCTTGTTTCATTCCAGTTATTGATGAGCAGGTCACCACCGTCATTAAACTTTTTATATTTTACTACAGCTCTGTGCTTCTTTCTGTACGGGTCTTACCTTACATATAGCAACCCTTGTATGTGCATTAAACACAGGATTAACAAGATTATAGAGAACATGCATTCAATATATTTAAAAAAAGTAAATTGTGAATTACTGGTAATTTTCCCTTTTTTCTTATGGCTCACATTTAAGTACAACTTAGAAGCACAGCTATAACTATAAAAATAAATATAAATTGCGCTTGTGTATATATTTGTCAGTCAGCACATCCCGTGCATGTGTATGGATTAAATATATCAATACAAAACCAAAATGAAATGAAAAAGACAACAAAAGTGCATATGTATGTATCCAAGTCCAAAGTCCAATCTGTTGGAAAAGGTAGGTGCAAAAAAGATGTGAGACTTGTCCAAGTAGCTGTGACCAGTAAACATCCACCACACCACCACTTCAGTGAAAGATCCTCCACCAATTAAGATGTACCCTTACCGAGACCCATGGACCGCTTATTATAGGGGGTCAGGGAATGCCTGTGTGGATAGAAGACCTCCACTGAGCCACAGATGCCGGCCTCCTCCGCGCTGTCTTCCGGATATGTGTGACACTCCGTTAAGCATCCAATATTCAAAGCTTGATTCAAATTGCAGTTAGGGCTGTATGAATTGTAATCACCACTGAGACCAACGGATCCCACACTTCTCCCCTAATCAATGTTCAGATGGATATTCAGGTGGAGGTAAGGGGATCCTTGTCTGAAGTCCATCCAAGAGTGGGGGGCTGATCCAAAGGTGATAATTTCTCTGGTCTTAGATTAAAGCATGAGGCTCTATATTGCTCCGTATTGCAAACCTTGAGTCCGCACTTCTCCGCTGAACCCAAACTGAGGGGATAGTCAGCTGGAGGCAAAGGGATCCAGCGCTGCCGTGAATATTGGCACAGTGTATCTATCCACCATCAATAGCCAGGTATGGTAAGGTAGTGAGTTGTCCTGCTCCGTGCTAAAGACCTTTGATCCCACACTTCTCCAAAGACCTGATCATAGAAGTTGGTCAGCTGGAGGTAAGGGGATTCAGTCCCGTAGTGAGCAATAGCATATATCACCTGTTCAAGTCAGTGGACAGCATTCCATATGTATTGATTGCTTGCAGATATTGGGATGATCCCATTCACATTCCCCGTTACTCTGCTCCAAGTCCTAAATAGCTATTAGTCACAGTGCATATCTCCATTAGAAATGACTAAATGTGAATAGAGTGGGCTCCAATTCCAGTAGTTTTACCAGAGGAGTGGTGGTAAGTCCATGAAGTAAATCACTGACTAACGATTAGTCTTTTGCTGACATGTTTTGTTTGTTACCGAACTTCTTCTGAGCTGGGTTCACACCTAGCTCAGAAGAAGTTCGGTAACAAACAAAACATGTCAGCAAAAGACTACTGGAATTGGAGCACGCTCTATTCACATTTAGTCATTTCTAATGGAGATATGCACTGTGACTAATAGCTATTTAGGACTTGTAGCAGAGTAACGGGGAATGTGAATGGGATCATATCTTTTTTGCACCTACCTTTTCCAATAGATTGGACTTTGCACTTGGATACATACATACGCACTTTTGTTGTCTTTTTCATTTCATTTTGGTTTTGTATTGATATATTTAATCCATACACATGCACGGGATGTGCTGACTGACAAATATATACATAAGCGCAATTTATATTTATTTTTATTATGTTGGTGTAGAATTCACACTTTATAAGTTGCAGCTGTGCTCTTTTTGCCATTGTTCTAGTGGGTAGCGCAGCCATTTTTCACGTTTTATTTAACAGCTATAACTAACCTGGACAATCCTATATAAGATAACGATGTTAAAATGCAGCAGTAGAGGTTTTCTTATAGGAAGATTGCATGGAAAAATGATCAGTAGATCCCAAGATCTAACTCAGCCTCAAATGTAGACATCTAAAGTAATGTGCACATTTAAACTTTTTGTGTCTCTTTTAGCCATGCCCCCCGATGCCTCTCAAGCCTTTCTATTAGTCATGTAGCATGACCATCATTCTCACTGACAAACAGTGACTGATCCTTATGCAAACGCTTTTCTGTAGTGAACAAACTAGCTAAATATAAAGCTTATACAATGAGCACCATGTGTAAGTAAAAGCAAAAAAGGTTTATCTAATGAATGTAAGATGACTTCAGGCGATCAGCATGCAGCTCTGTGACTTTTAGTGAAAAGGGGAAAGGTCTGCTTTAAGTGCTCGTTTTGCCTAGATTGTTCCTCCCTCCTGCAGGCTTCCTTCTCTTTGTGTGATTGGCCCCCAAAGCGTTTTTCCATTGTAGTCAGGGAGCATCAGACAGTGGGAAATGAGATCTGGCTGCTGAGGAATCATCCCCTAGGAAAAACAGGCAGTGGAGGGAAATCCACCCACTTTCTTTTCCCTGGCGTTCAGCTTTAAAGGGGTTGTAAACCTCAAACTGGAAATATGAACAAAGCATATTCCTCCATAATGTGTACGTGTCTCAATTAAGAGCGCTAAGTGTAAATTATGTCTGCTGCTTCGTTCCTCCGCTATCAGCATGAATCACTTCTAACAAGTTTTCCTGACACCAAGAGAAAAGAGGTGACAGGGGCGGGACCTCTAGGAGATTGACAGCCTCAGCTCTGTTCCTGTGTGAAGGGGGTGTGTTTCTTCTATCCAATCAACTGTTAGAGCTCTCCTCACTGAGCTCTGCGGAGTGTAACTTCAGCTCTCCGCCCCCTTTTTTTCTGAATTCTAAGACAAACTTTAAAATGCAGCACTTTGAACGAATGTAGAGAAGAGATTACTGTAGATAAGACAGGTACAGCTTTTGTATAAGTATTTGTTTCATCTCTGTGTATCACCTGAGGCTAGTCCTTTCACTGGGTGTATGTAAGGTCTTACAACCACTTTAATGGAGATGCCATAAATGTTATGGGTTAAAACAGTTGAGATAATTAAGTATCCTAATGTCTGCTAACTCCTCTGTAAACCTAACCAGTATAGACAGCCGCAATTCCCATAATAATCTCAATTACATTATGAATGCATCCCATGAATTTTATATTTAGCAATCCTTTTAGCATGTAATTATTAATGTAGAATAATGAATTCTTCCAAAGCAATCAGAAGCTGGTCTTTGAATTAAACCTGGGGCCGCTCAAATTAACTCTGTCAAAGCTTTGAATACACGTACGCAGAAAAAAGGAATATGCTTTTGAAGTTTTTATTTTATTATTTCAGTTACTAAAGTAATATGTCTACAAAACATCTTAGACTTAAATTAAATGGTTGAGAATAATAGCTATAAATGGAAATGTATAAATTCTTACTGGTATTACCCTATTTCCAAGCATCTGACAAAGAGGTGATTTAAAAAATGTTGTTTTTTTTTTTTTTTGTAGCTTTCTTCTTTTTTTCCAGATTTCCTTACCCCACAGATACTATATTTTGTCCTTTGATTGCATACAATCTGTAGGTACTTAATTGGATACATTTGGCATATGCATATAATCAGTATAAAGATCTGTTGTGTTTAGTATCCCATAACTATTATAAAATGAAATTGCAGTAGCCTTCCTCTTCTGAGAGCTTTTTTACAGATTAGTTGGCAACTTGGCATTGGTTAATAGGCACTGTTCTTTGCACTATATTATAAGATAAGTATATATCAACCAAGATAATACTTTTAAAATGGCTTTCTAAGAAGGAATATTGATAGGTTTCTTGAAAACCAAATTTCTTAATCAAACATCACATGATATATGGCTTATTGAAATTCATGACTGTTGAGTTATACTTACAAACTTCAAGTGAATGGACACTGGCCAATAAAGGTTTGGATCCCCACCTAGGCATAAACCCTCCCAGCCTGGCCTATCTTCAGTTCTTTGTTGGGTGTGTCTGTGAAGTCTACAGTGTGTTTCAGCAGTCTAACTCCATGTTTGTTCTGCCAAGGAATGTGCTGCTTTTCAATCCACTATTTCTCTGTGGATTTGTCTACAAATTTCTCAGGCTTATGGCCTTAAGGACAAGGTTCCTTCTTCCCAGTCAAGGCCCATTCCACCAGAAGAGTCAGCATCAACTTTCTGTTGTTCAAGTTTGTAAGGCTGCTATCTGGTCTTGTTTTCATGTGTTTGCCAGGTAGATGTTCATGCCAGTTTTGGACGGAAAGGTCTTGCAGGCTGTTCTATAGTGGAGTTTTACCCTGTTCTGCTTTTGGCTTGTTGCCCACCCCTTAAAGTGGTTGTCAACTTGTGACAACCTCTTTAACCTACAGGTAAGCCTATGATAAGGCTTACCTGTAGGTGCCCTGCATATCTCCTAAACCTGTACGGTTCAGGAGACATGCAGTGTATTTGCTGTGCCAACGTCATGTCGGCACATGTGCAGTGAAGAAACGGCCTCCGTGCCGTTCCTCACTGCGACCGTACTGTGACTGGTGGCTCCCGTACGCATGCGCGGGAGTGACGTCACGCAACTCCGGCCAGTCACAGCGCCAGAGTCACGGCCCTGGAAGGAAGAGGGGCAGAAGATGGACGTCGCCAGCACAGGGCACAGCGCTGGACATCGCAGGCTTCGTTTGCAGGTAAGTGGCACATAATGGGCGATGCATAGTAGCCCATTATGCTTATACATTACAGGGGCATGTAGAGGAAGTGAACCCAATCTGGGTTTACTTCCTCTTTAAGTTCACTGCTTTCGATATCCCAATGATCATGAATCGTAAGATGTCCTGCGATCTACGAAAGTAGGATTTTTGGTTTACCTTTTGGATTGTTGGACTGGATCATACTTTATTGGTGCTCTTTCATATGAATGCAACATGGTATGATTTTTTTTTTTTTAACCACCTCAGCCCTGGAAGGATTTCCCACTGTAGGACCAAAGCACTTTTTGCGATTCGGCACTGCGTCGCTTTAACTGACAATTGCGCGGTCCTGCGATGTTGTACCCAAACGAAATTGACCCCCTTTTTTCCCACAAATAGAACTTTCTTTTGGTGGTATTTGATCCCCTCTGTGTCACTTCTGATCACCGCTATTAATAAAAAAAGAGCAACAATTGTGAAAAAACAATTTTTTTAACTTTTTGCTATAATACATATCAAAAAAAAAAAAAAAAATGTATTCATCAGTTTTGGCCGATATATATTCTTCCTCATATTTGTTGTAAAAAAAATCATGATCGGCATTTATTGGTTTGCGCAAAAGTTGCCACGTTTACAAACCATGAGAATTCAATTTTTTTTTTCCTAGTAATGGCGGTGATCTGCGATTTTTATCAGGACTATGATATTGGGGCGGACATGTCGGACATTTTTGACACTTTTTTGGGACATTTATAGAGCGATCAGAAATTCACATATCCGCTGATTACTGTATAAATGTCACTGGCAGTGAAGGGGTTAACCTGCAGGGGGGCAATCTAGGGGTTAACTGTGTTCCCTAGGCGTGTTCTAACTGTGAGGGGGCTGGGCTGCCAGGAGCATAAGAGATCTAACTGATCCCGGTGACAGGGATCAGTAGATACCTTACATGCCGCCTGACAGAGCCAGGCAATCGCGAGTGGACCCGCGGCCATACTGCTGCAAAGTGTGGCGGGCACAAGCATGCGCTGCCGGCACACTCCCACCCGCTAGCCACGCACGGGCGAGCTGCCGTTTATAGACGGCGATTTGCTCTACAGTGCCACTCTGTAGCAGTAATTGTAAGCGAGCCGGTCCGGAACCGGTTAAGGTGCCTGTGAATCTTTTAGTGCTACACAGTGCATTCTTGGCCCCATAAACTTCAATGGGAGTGCATGAAAAACACATGTACTTGTGTTATTGGGGTATTTTTTTTCTTAAAATCCAGTCTCTTTCTGCTAGCAGCAATGGCGGCACAGCAGATATTGCTGGTCACTGGAAAAAACAAAAACTGATTAAAGAAGTTGTAAAGGCAGAAGGTTTTTTATGTTAATGCATTCTATGCATTAAGATAATAAAAATAATTTTGTATGTAGCAGCCTCCCCAGCACCCCCTAATTACTTACCTGAGCCCCTTCTCTCTCCAGCGATGTCCACAAATGTCTAAGCCGTCTGGGACACTCCTCCTGATTGGCTGAGACACTGCAGTGGTGGCATTGGCTCCTGTGGCTGTCAATCAAACTCTGTCAACCAATCAGGGGAGAGAGGGGGTGGGGCACTTGATAGGAGGGAGGGGCCAGGAGCAGCAAAAAGGGACCCGAGAAGAGGAGGCTCCAGGCTGCTCTGTGCAAAACCAACTGCTTAGAGGAGGTAAGTATGACATGTTTGTTATTTTATTTTATTTTTTTAAATGAGACTTTACAATCACTTTAAGCATGAAAACCCACAAAAGCATACTGAAAGACACATGATTATGCAGCAACACTAAGGTGAACCTAGGCTTAATATGTAAGTGAGTCTTGTTTTGCAGTATCTAAAAGAAAACCGAAAAAATACAATCATAAAGGCAATTAGTCTGCAAAGTATGGATGTGCCAAATATTCATGTGAAAAATGTACAGTATATGACCAATAATACATTTTACTATAATAAATAAATACATTATAGTTGCTGCTGTTCATGACAAATTGTCAAAAAATGAAAACGCAAACAAGCTAAATTAACACCCTAGATCATAAAGTGCAAGTGCTCAACATCAAAATACATGCTGCAAACAATTCATAGACTTTAAATAATACAAAATTGTCACAAGTATGTAGCCAGTGTTAACATAATTCATAAACTTTAAATTCTGAAAAATATCAAAGTGACAAGCATGTAACCAGTGAAAGTACGTGGTTTGTTGGAAAACAGTCCCCAACATGTTATTTCCTCATAAAGTACTCCTGTGCAGAAAATCTTCAAAAGTGCTCAGTGCTCCAAAAATCACACAAGTTTAGACTCACCAGATCAATTGGACCCCTTAGCAATACTGCATGTGGGTCAATCAGGCTAGTAGACTGGTAAACAGGGAAATGGGATGACACTTCAGATGACACTTCATGTGAATCTTCCTTGGAGTTCACTCACTCATAAGGAAAGAGAACCAGAATTTCAGAGAACAAGTCTATGTAGAAGTCCGCTTGCACCAGGAAGCGGCTTGGTTCTCGTAAAACTTTGTTTGCATTCCACCGCTCGCCAGACGTGACTGAGGAACCAGAATATGTGTCAACGCGTTTCGCCCCTCCCACAGGGAGTTATCAAAGACCTTGTGGGAGTGGCGAAACGCGGCGACACAGATTCCCGTTCCTCAGTCACATCCGGCGAGTTGGTGGAACACAGGCGAGGTTGTACGAGAACCAAAATGAAATGACATATTACAGCGCACACATGCAATAATGACAATAAAACCTGCAAGGCAATTTAAAAGGCTATTTAAAGTACCTTGACATCTTCAACCAAAATAAGGGAAGTCCGTCGCACTATATGGCCATAGAGTGCTTAGCCCACTCCTACTTCACAGGCCCCCGTCTCAGTGGGTCCTACACTACCATAGAATGGGAGATTCTGTCTCAAAACCATGGGAGCAATACACTCCTCCTAATGGGAGATCTAGAGAACTCTTCCTATGTCTTACCTGTACACTAATAAAAGGCAATTATGAATAGGTGGGGTGCTCCAGCCCAAGAGATCTGGTCAGGATCTGCAATAGACAAATAGGTACATACTTGGGGGGCACAACCTAATAGTGTATCACATTAGAGATGGTGCTGCTATAAGACCACCATACAAAATGACATAGTACAGCGCACACATGCAATAATGACAATAAAACCTGCAAGGCTATTTAAAAGGCTATTTAAAGCGGAGGTCCGGGCTAAAAAAAAAAATTGAAAGTCAGCAGCTACACATACAGTAGCTGCTGACTTTTAATATTAGGACACTTACCTGTCCTGGAGTCCAGCGATGTCGGCACCCGCCGCCGATCTTCGGATCGGGGGACGGGTGCAGCCGCCTCCATCGCGGGTAAGGGAACCCGGACGTGTAAGCAGTACAGCTTCACGCCGGGCACCTTACCGCGCATGCGCGAGCTCTGCCGCGCTCTGCTACTGGCCAGGCGGCCAGTACCAGAGTGAGCAGGGAGGAGGGAGCCGGGCTTCTGACGTCAGCGGCCGCGTCCGCTGGCCAGAGCTCCCGGAAGTGTGGAAAAGGACACCTGTCTAAAGACAGGTGTCCTCTTCCCCCTCCCCCCCGAAAGGTGCCAAATGTGACACCTGAGGGGGGGAGGAATCCAACCAGCGGAAGTTCCACTTTAGGGTGGAACTCCGCTTTAAAGTACCTGGACATCTTCAACCAAAATGCGGGGAGTCCGTCGCACTATATGGCCATAGAGTACTTAGCCCACTCCTACTTCACAGGCCCCCGTCTCTGTGGGTCCTACACTACCATAGAATGGGAGATTCTGTCTCATAACCATGGGAGCAATACACACTTCCTAATGGGAGATCTAGAGAACTCTTCCTATGTCTGTCAGTATGTGACAGTACACGTTCGCATTCATGGTTCCCTCAATTAACTCTAGCTCCCCAGAGCCGACAGAACTCATGCAGCCCCAGACCATGACACTGCCACCACCATGCTTGACTGTAGGCAATACACACTTGTCTTCGTACTCACACGCTTGACACCATCTCAACCAAATAAGTTTATCTTGGTTACATCAGACCACAGGACATGGTTCCAGTAATCCATGTCTTGTCGTCTGCTTGTTTTCGGCAAACTGTTTCTTTAGAAGAGGCTTCCTTCTGGGAGGACAGCCATGCAGACCAATTTGATGCAGTGTGTGGTGTATGGTCTGAGCACTGACAGGCTGACCCCCCACCCCTTCAACCTCTGCAGCAATGCTGGCAGCACTCATACATCGATTTCCCAAAGACAACCTCTGGATATGATGCTGAGCAGGTGCACTCAACTTCTTTGGTTGACCATGGCGAGGCTTGTTCTGAGTGGAACCTGTCCTGTTAAACTGCTGTATGGTCTTGGCCACCGTGCTGCAGCTCAGTTTCAGGGTCTTGGCAATCTTCTTATAGCCTAGGCCATCTTTATGTAGAGCAACAATTCTTTGCCATATAGTGCCATGTTGAACTTCCAGTGACCAGTATGAGAGAGTGAAAGCGAGAACACCAAATTTAATACACCTGCTCCCCATTCACATCTGAGACCTTGTAACACTAATGAATCACATGACACCGGGGAGGGAAAATGGCTAATTGGGCTAAATTTGGACACTTTCACTGTACATTCACTACTTTACATTGTAGCAAAGTGTAATTTCTTCTGTGTTGTCACATGAAATGATATAATAAAATATTTACAAAAATGTGAGAGTGCCCTAGGGCCCAGGAGATGGATAGGGGACAGTGGAAGAAGAGGAGGATCAAAGAAAACTGTTTCAAATAGCCTTTTTATACAATGCAGAGGATTAACCCCTTAGGTTCCACAGTGAGCATAACAAGCATGCTTTACTGCGTATACAGACTGATTTTATTGTTGTGGGTTTATGAGCATTTTAAGATGCATTCTACAAGATCTGTTAGTGCTTTGAGCTGTTCAGCATCAGGCATCTATTTCTCAGATTTCCTTTTTAGGAATCTAGTGACACAGTGATGTTCAGATGAATACATTCTGTCTCTTTATGTGTGCAATATTCTATTTCTTTTCAGCCATTTGTAACCCAGTGACCATAACTTCATAAAGTGGCAAATTTGCTGCCATTCCAGTAAAAATAATTTTTTGGTTTAATGTAGGAAAAGCATATTCTATGCCCGGGACCTGAGCCAGCATTACAAATCTTTATAGTAGACACTTGAAGAGGCTGAGCTGTGCAACACGGGGCATTCTGCAAGTCAGCAAATAACTGCTTCCAATTAATTGCAGGAGTAGTGCTTTGCTTCCATTAGGAAACATTAAACATTTTTTTACAAATCGGATCCGCTGAGAAGCATGATTCTACTGCTGGTAATTTTAACCATTTTGGGGTTCCATACTGTGTGTGGGTTTCATGAATTTTAAAGTTATGTCTGCATATATTTTATGTATGTATATATCTACTAAAACTTTGTTTTAGCTGGATATGTACTTATAAAACATTAATTTGATATATATATATATATATATATATATATACACAGTGCTGCCCATAATTATTCTTACCCCTGGCAAATTTTTACTCAAAGTTACTTTTATTCAACCGGCAAGTAATTTTTTGACGGGAAATGACATAGGTATCTCCCAAAAGATAATAAGACGATGTACAAGAGGCATTATTGTGGAAAAAAAAACATTTCTCAGCTTTTATTTACATTTGAGCAAAAAGTGTCCAGTCCAAAATTATTCATACCCTTCTCAATAATCAATAGAAAAGCCTTTATTGGCTATTACAGCAATCAAACGCTTCCTATAATTGCAGACCAGTTTTTGCATGTCTCCACAGGTTGGAGGGTCTTCTTGCGATCACCCTGATCTTTAGCTCCCTCCACAGATTCTCAATTGGATTCAAGTATGGACTCTGGCTGGGCCACTCCAAAATGTTAATGTTGTTGCCTGCTAACCATTTCTTCACCACTTTTGCTGTGTGTTTTGGGTCATTGTCATGCTGAAATGTCCACTGGTGCCCAAGGCCAAGTTTCTCTGCAGAGTGCCTGATGTTGTTGTTGAGAATCCTCATGTATTGCTCTTTTTTCATGGTGCCGTTTACTGTGATTTGGTTCCCTGATACGTTGGCTGAAAAACACGCCCAAAGCATTAGGTTCCCACCACCTGGTTTGACAGTGGGGATGGTGTTCTTTGGGTTAAAGGCTTCTCCTTTTTTACGCCAAATGAAGGAAACATCATTGTGACCAAACAATTCAATTTTGGTTTCATCTGACCATAACACAGAAGACCAGAAGTCTTCTTCTTTGTCCAGATGAGCTTTTGCAAAGGCCAAGCGAGCTTTTGTGTGCCTTATCTGGAGAAGTGGCGTTCTCCTTGGTCTGCATCCGTGGAACCCAGCAGTGTGCAGTGTCCGTTGGATTGTCTGCCTTGAGACATTGCCACCAGCAGAGCCCAGATTCACCAGGATGGCCTTGGTGGTGATCCTTGGATTCTTTTTCACCTCTCTAACTATCCTCCTGGCCAGCACAGGTGTCACTTTTGGCTTCCGACCACGTCCTCTGAGATTTTCCACAGTGCGGAACATCTTGTATTTTTTAATAATACTTTGCACTGTAGCCACCGGAACTTGAAAACATTTAGAAATGGCCTTGTAGCCCTTTCCTGACTTGTGAGCAGCCACAATGCGCAGCCACAGGTCCTCACTGACATCCTTTGTCTTAGCCATGACTGTCCACAAACCAACTGCAGAGAGCTGCTGTTTTTCACCTGTTGAGTTGATTAAAACAGCTGTTCCCAATTAATCAGGGTAATTAGGATGCTTTAGAACAGCTTGGACTATTTGTAATGGTATAGAACTTTTGATTTTCCCACAGACTGTGACAGTTTGTGAAGGGGATGAATAATTTTGGACTGGACACTCTTTGCTCAAATGTAAATAAAAGCTGAGGAATGTTTTTTTTCCACAATAATGCCTCTTGTACATCATCTTATTATCTTTTGGGAGACACCTATGTCATTTCCCATCAAAAAATTACTTGCTGGTTGAATAAAAGTAACTTTAAGTCAAAATTTGCCAGGGGTATGAATAATTATGGGCAGCACTGTATATATATATATATATATATATATATATATATATATATATATATAGTTGTGCTCATAAGTTTACATACCCTGCTAGAATGTATGATTTCTTGGCCATTTTTCAGAGAATATGAATGATAACACAAACACTTTTCTTTCACTCATGGTTAGTTTTTTGGCTGAAGCCATTTATTATCAATCAACTGTGTTTACTGTTTTTAAATCATAATGACAACAGAAACTACCCAAATTACCCTGATCAAAAGTTTACATACCCTGATGATTTTGGCCTGATAACATACACACAATTTGACACAAATGGCTTTTTTGTTTGAATGGCTATTAAAGGTAACCATCCTCACTTGTGATCTGTTTGTTTGTAATTAGCGTATGTGTATATAAAAGGTTAATGAGTTTCTGGACTTCTGACAGACCCTTGCATCTTTCATCCAGTGCTGCACTGATGTTTCTGGATTCTGAGTCATGGGGAAAGTAAAATAATTCTCAAAGGATCTGCGGGAAAAGGTAGTTGAATTGTATAAAACAGGAAAGGGATATAAAAAGATATCCAAGGAAATGAGAATGCCGATCAGCAGTGTTTAAACTCTAATCAAGAAGTGGAAAATGAGGGGTTCTGTTGAAACAAAACCACAGTCAGGTAGATCAACTAAAAGTTCAGCCACAACTGCCAGGAAAATTGTTCAGGATGCAAAGAAAAACCCACAAATAACTTCAGGTGAAATGCAGGACTCTCTGAAAACATGTGATGTGGCTGTTTCAAGCTGCACAATAAGGAGGCACTTGAAGAAAGATGGGCTGCATGGTCGAGCTGCCAGAAGAAAGCCATTACTATGCAAATGCCACAAAGTATCCCACTTACAATACGCCAAACAGCACAGAGACAAGCCTCAAACCTTCTGGCACAAAGTCATTTGGAGTGATGAGACCAAAATTGAGCTTTTTGGCCACAACCATAAATGTTACATTTGGAGAGGAGTCAACAAGGCCTGTGAAACACGGAGGTGGATCGCTGATGTTTTGGGGATGTGTGAGCTACAAAGGCACAGGAAATTTGGTCAAAATTGATGGAAAGATGAATGCAGTATGTTATCAAAAAATACTGGAGGAACATTTGCATTCATCAGCCAGGAAGCTGCACAAGGGACGTACTTGGACATTCCAACATGACAATGATCCAAAACATAAGGCCAAGTCGACCTGTCAATGGCTACAGCAGAATAAAGTGAAGGTTCTGGAGTGGCCATCTCAGACTATCTCCTGACCTCAATATCATTGAGCCACTCTGGGGAGATCTCAAACGTGCAGTTCAAGCAAGACAGCCCAAGAATTTCCAGGAAGAAATTTTTGGAAGAGACCCTCTCTGGACAGTGCTGATTGGCCCTGTGTTAATCACAGGCACTCTTCCAAGAAAAAAACCTCTCTAGCAATACACACCAAACTGAGCATGTGCAGAGTGCCCCAAGGCCCAGGAGATGGATTGGGGGCAGTGGAAGAAGAGGAGGATCAGAGAAAACAGGATCAAATAGCCTTTTTATACAATGCAGA
This sequence comes from Glandirana rugosa, assembly GCA_018402905.1. Classification (NCBI taxonomy): domain Eukaryota; kingdom Metazoa; phylum Chordata; class Amphibia; order Anura; family Ranidae; genus Glandirana; species Glandirana rugosa. Next base: position 275,609 of record BLSH010026954.1, on the reverse strand, counting down.
GGATTAACCCCTTAGGTTCCACAGTGAGCATAACAAGCATGCTTTACTGCATATACAGACTGATTTTACTGCTGTGGGTTTATGAACACTTTAACCACTTGTCTGCGGTTGACGGCGACAAAGTGGCTCGATATAGCAAACCGCCGTCATACGACGGCAGCTGCGAGATCGTGCACTGTGACCGTGCGCGCGCCGCCGGAGGCGCGCCCGCGCGCTCACTGTGTTCGGGGGGCCAGGGAGCTGGGACTCGATCGCCGCTGGCTACCCATGATGCCCCCCCACACTGAAAGAACGGAGGTCCATGTAAGTAAACACGGACCTCCGTTCTGTGAGAGGGGGAAGGCTGTGATCACAGCCATCCTCTACATGGAAGCTGTGATCACTTCCCTTTCCCTGCTAGGGCAGCCCACACACAGTTAGAACACACCCAGGGAACACAGTTAACCCTTAGAGCGCCCCCTGCAGGTTAACCCCTTCACTGCCAATGACATTTACACAGTAATCAGTGAATTTTTATAGCACTGATCGCTGTATAAATGCCAGTGGTCCCAAAAAAGTGTCAAAAGGATCCAACATGTCTGCCCCAATATCGCAGTACTGCTAAAAATTGCAGATCGCCGCCATTACTAGTAAAAAATAAAAAAAAATAAAAACCCCAGAAATTAATTCTCATCATCCGTAAACGCGGCCACTTTTGTGCAAACCAATCGATAAACGCCAATTACGATTTTTTTTTTATCATAAATATGAGGAAGAATATAAATCGGCCAAAACTGATGAAAAAAATGTTTTTTTATATTTTTTTTTTGGATTTGTATTTTAGCAAAAAGTAAGAAATTTGTTTTTTTTTTGCAAAATTGTCGCTCTTGTTTTGTTTATAGCGGCGATCAGAAATGACGCAGCGATGATCAAATACCACCAAAAGAAAGCTCTATTTGTGGGAAAAAAAGGACGCAAATTTCCTTTGGGTACAACGTCGCACGTCCGCGCAATTGTCAGTTAAAGCGACGCAGTGCTGAATTGCAAAAAGTGCTCTGGTCCTAAAGTGTGAAATCCTTCCGGGGCTGAAGTGGTTAAGATGCATTCTACAAGATCTGTTAGTGCTTTGAGCTGTTCAGCATCAGGCATCTATTTCTCAGATTTGCTAGACTTCCACCTGGTCTTCTGTTCACATGTTAGTTTTACCAGGTGGGTTTTTAGGTCCCTCTAATGCAGTTTTGTTGAAAGGTGCTGCTAGTTGCTCTTTGAGTTCTGTGGAGCCATTCTTGACCTGTTAATGTTTGCTGTGTTGCCCACCCCTCAGTTGGACGGCATTTGGCTGTCCAATGGTTTTTACCAAGATCATGTGACTGATTAGGAAACCAGGCTATTTGACTTCCTAGTAAAATCCATTTCTTGAAGTACAGTACAGGAAACAGGCCCCACCCCTTCTGTTTTATGATCTCCTTGTTGCTTGCTGCAAAACCGAGTCTTGCTGGCAGTGGGAGGAGTTATATAGGGGATGCCCCTCCAGTTTCCATTTTTTCCCTCAGGGTAGTTGCATATAACCAATGGTTATGATTCTGATTCAGTGTCTTGGACTATACTGTTTCTGGAGCCATTTCATTTACCATTTGCAATAGGTTGCTGCAGCCTCTTCGTGATCAATGTGAACACATAGGTTAACATATGCTTTTATGTTCCCAAAGGCAAAGAGAAGGGAAGAAATCATGGCGCTGCTGAAAAGACAAAGAGAAGATCGCATTCAGGTAAGGAAATACAGAGATAATGTCTGGTAGGCTAACGCACAGCTCCAACCAAATGTTTACATGTCATTTTGAATAGAGCAGAGAAGGGCTAGATTCTTTCACGTTTTTACTGTTGTCAGTGTGCCAGTTTAGGAGACTTTCTCTGTTTATATTACAACAGGAAGTGATCCAAAATCTCTCCAACAGGAAGTCAGTTGCCCTGAATCTCCAGCCAATTGACAAGTGCAGACATCTCCCCCACTGTGTTTTTGGTTTAATCCACATGCTGCGTAATCACTAGGATGCCCATGCAGCTCTGCACGGCAGTGCTGCAAAATGGGCGTGCCTTACTTTTTTTTTTTTTGTATCACAGTGCAAGTTTAAAGTCCTGGAACTAGTTGGAAACAAGGCATCCCTAAATTCTGTATAAGGAAAACATTTTATCTCTGTTGTTAAAGAGTTTGTAAAGCTTAGCAATAAACTTTGCTTATTTGGTCCCTTTTGGCTTGAATGCATTTTGCAGTTTCTTTTTGATAAGTGCAAGAATATACTTTACATAACTGTTGATCCTGCCAGAAATATTGTCGGCTGACAACTTCCTGTGCCCTCTATCAGACGTGCATTTTTATCAGTTACAGCTATGTTATGTAAATTGGAGAAGGGGAGGTTTCTGTGGTCTTATCTTGTTCCTGTTGTCTTAATGCAGTACAGTGAGTAAGCGTTGTAACCCTAGAAGGGTGAATATAAAGTGAGATAAAGCTTAAAAGAAGCAAACTAATGCAGCCACCACATGTAAGGAATAGTAACCACTTGCTTACTGCCCACTGTACATATACTGCAGCAGGGCGGTCGCTCTGTGCCAGATCACATACCTAGTACATGATCTGACACTTTCGGGTCTGGGGCATGCACACCTGCTCTCACTGTGATCATAGGGACACGGACCTTTGCCTTCCCTTAGTAAAAGCACCTCCCCCACAGTACACAAGCACTGGCTAGGAACACATTTAATCATTCCATTGCCCCTGATGTTAACCCTTTCCCAGCTATTGTCCTTATTACAGTGACAGTGAATACTTTTTAGCACTGATCACTTTATTGGTGTCACTGGTCCCCAAAAAGTGTCAGTTAGTGTCTGATTTGTCCACCGCAATATTGCAGGCCCTCTACAAGTCGCTGACCACTGCCATTACTAGTAAAAAATAAAAATATCCCACAGATTATGGACGCTATAACTTTTGCACAAACCAATCAATATACGCTTATTGTGATTTTTTTTTTTTTTTACCAAAAATATGTAGCAGAATACAGTACATATTGTCCTGAATGTTTGAAGAAATTAGATTGTATTCAATTTTTATTATTGGATATGTTTTATAGAAGAAAGTAAAAAATATTGTTTTGTTTTTTTCAAAATTATCGGTTACTTTTTGTTTATAATGCAAAAAATAAAAACAACGTAGGTGATCAAATACCACCAAAAGAAAGCTCTATTTGTGGGGGAAAAAAGGACATACATTTTATTTGGATACAGCGTCGCACGACCGCGCAATTGTCAGTTAAAGTAACACAGTGCCGTATCGCAAAAAATAGCCTGGTCATGAAGAGGGGTAAATCTTCCAGGGGTAAGCTGCAGTATGTTACATTTTCATTTTGGGGTTTAAGTATACATTAATTAAGAAGACTTGAAGTGACAGATGTAAAGGTTTTATATGCAGTCCTGAAGTCAAAATATCGTACAGCAAAACTTGAAAGGTACGTTAAAATTACTTTAATGTAATTATTAAAATAACTTTATATGCGTTAATGTAAATATATTATAGATTGCCTTTGAACTGTTATGATAAATACTGCCATCTTCAGAGTATTTTCCATAGAACCAGCTTCAGACTCTTTACCCGTGCTCCATATATTATAATCTGTTAACCCAGAAGTGCAATGCTCCATTTTCAGAGGTTACAGTTACAGCGTATTAGAGTGTCAGTTCTGCTTTCTGGCTATCCAAAGATAAACCCTAAGCTTTTCTCTTCTTTCGCATTGCTTCAGCTGCAAATATGAGAGACGACGGGTGACATACAGTATAATATTATAAAATTGTCCTGACTGTTCTATCCCAGTTTAGCACCAGTGAAGGCAATCTCTATGTCAGTCCGATTTGGAATTTTAAATGGTATGCAAAAGATGATGATTTAAATGTAAAATAATTTAACCCCTTCCTTACCGGGTCATTTCTGACACTCCTCTCCTACATGTAAAATTCATAATTTTTTTGCTAGAAAAATACTCAGAACCCCCAAACATTATATATGTTTTTTTAGCAGGTACTCTAGGGAATAAAATGGCAATCATTGCAACTTTTTATATCACACGATATTTGCGCAGGAATTTTTCAAACGCGTTTTTTTTGGAAAAGAAACAGTTTAGTGAATTAAAAAAATACAAAACAGTAAAGTTAGCCCAATTTTTTTGTATGTTGTAAAAGAGGATGTTACGCCGAGTAAATTGATACCCAACATGTCACGCTTTAACATTGCGAACACTCGTGGAATTGCGCCAAACTTTGGTACTTAAAAATCTCCATAGGCGGCGATTTAAAATTTTTTACAGGTTACATGTTTAGGGTTACAGAGGAGGCCTAGTGCTAGCATTATTGCTCTCGCTCTAACGTACGCGGCGATACCTCACATGTGTGGTTTGAACACCGGTTACATATGTGGGCGGGGCTTACGTATGCGTTCGCTTCTGTGTGCGAGCACGCGGTATGGGGGGACTTTAATTTTTTTTTTTTGTTATTATTATTTATTTTACTTTTATTTTTTTATTTTTACACTGTGTCTTTAATTTTTTTTTTATCACTTTTATTCCTATTACAAGGAATGTAAACATCCCTTGTAATAGGAATAGTGCGTGACAGGTCCTCTTTATGGAGATATGGTGGGGTCAATATGACCTCACATCTCTCCTGCAGGCTGGAAAGACTGAGATCAGAAAAAAAAATTCCGATCCCAGCCTTTCCAGCCGTGTTCACGGCTTTGTTTACTAAAGCCGGGCCGGGCGTGACGTCATAACATCGCGCCCGGTCCTCCGAGGGTCATAGAGATGACTGGTGACCAGATGGTCATCAGTCATCTCCCTGACAACACTCCAGCGGCGACGGATCTCTTCTCCCTGCCGCTGATCGTACGGGCGGCACGGGAGAAGCACCGAATGGCGGCGGGAGGGGGGGGACGTCCCCTCCCGCTGCCTACAAGAACGATCAAGCGGCTGAACTGCCGCTATGATCATTCTTGTGGTGTACAGAATCGCCAGCTGAAAAAAATGATATCTGAATGGTGCCTCTAGCTGCTGGCACCATTCAGATATCACCCCTCAAAGTCTAGGACGTCCATGGACGTCCTACCGGCGGGAAGGGGTTAAGGAAACATATGCAGGTAATTATATATTGTGAAGTCTGAAACTTTTCTTCATATTCACTGAACAAAGCAATATATTAAAGAAGAACTCCAGCTTTTCCTCCCCAAAACAACAGATGCATTGTGAATGTAAATGAATCACAACCCCACTGTCAGTTTGTGTGTAACTTACCTCCTTTAGCTGTATACAGCAGGTTTCTGTGTCTGTGATGTCACTCCTCCTCCTGGCTGAACTTCAAAGTTCTCTGACTTCCTGTTTCCTTCCCTTGCCTGTCCTGATACTACATGTCCCATGATCCTTTGAGCCTCTGTAGTTTTAGGGTGTGCTATGAGAGTCACTTGTACCAGTTCTGGGAGTTGATGTTGGTGGGTCCTAGGGTTACTGTGGGTGTTTCTGGACCTTCATGTGAGTGGTGAAATGTGTCATGCCTCCTACTGTGTCATTCCTGTCTTGCAGCATGCCAAAGAATAATGACTTACTGCAAGACTACAGAGGAAGGGCTATGGGAGGGTATCATGAAGGTGTTTCCTTCATATGTAAATGAATCAATTCACAGTGAGGAGGGCGGGATGGTGGGACCCTCCCTGTTCACACTGGTCGACATATTTAACTGGATTGAATTATTTTTTTCAAATTCTTTATTCAAATTCTTTATTCATCTAAATAACAGGTTTGAATTCTAATTGTGATCCACTCAATCCAGCCAGCAGCAGCACAGCTAGCTTTCAGAACAGGTTGTATATGGAGGTGTTTCCTTCTTGAATAATGCTGTGATCTGTGAGGCAGGACTTGGAAAGTTTGGGCTTTTCCTGTAGGTGTGACTGGACAGGATTGAATGCTACTAGGATGTATTCCATCCCACCCACCATCAGAGCTGTGAAGGAAGTTGCATCATTGGCTGAAAGACTACATAGGGGAGTGTTCTAGACTGTAGCTGCTGCAAGAAGTGGCTGTGGAAGGGACAGAGTCTATGAGCAGGATATACAGAGTGTCACATGATACAAAGCAACAACTAAACCCAGAATATCAGGGGATCTGCAGATAACAGAGCAACATGGTACAGAGGCATGATCTATGAATGATCATTCCATTCAGTTTCTGTGAAAAGAAAATTTGAGTTCAGCTTTAAATAAGCTTTCAAATGTCTGGAGTTCTACTTTAACTTTGTTGATGAACTTTGAAGCACATTTGTATCTAATGACAATTTGATAAGTGTCCACTTTTTTTTTGCTGAAAATATACAAGTTAAATATACCATGAATATAAATGTCTGGCTGAAACATGTCCAGTTAATGTAATTTGATTGCTTACTGAGCTCTCATTAATTATAATGCAGTGCCTGGAGGATGTTTAGCAGGCTGATGGCTGGGGGCTCTTCATATATTGGTACTGCAGTATAGCAATGTGAAATGTTGTACATCAAACTGCCACTGCTGTTTCAGCTCCTGCCAGTGATTTATGAACCCATTGCACTGCCATTCTCAGTCTGCCAGCCTAATCCTTATTGATCCCTTTTTAAATTGGGTATTAATAATACATCGTAGGTTATCCCATTGCAGAACTGCTGCAGCTGTAATTACTGCATGAGCTTTTGCTTGCTGGATCAGTTTGCTGCTGATCGATGTAAGCTGTTTGTAAACACAGCACAGACGTTAATACTTTTTTTCACAATAAGGGCAAACTATTTTTTTTGTTTAAAGTGACTCTGCTAAAATAAATAAATAAAAAGGCCTCTTTTAAAAGTAAAATAATAATACTTACCAATACCATCACCAGTAAATTAAATCTTTGCTTTCTTTCGGAGGTAGGGTGTGTTGAAAGCCTGTATCTCGATGGGGCGTGGTTTGCACATGAGGCAGTGAGGATGCACTTTCTTTGAGCTCCTCATCCTTTCTAGCTTCATTCGCACCACTGGCTTGTAATCCCTAACCTCACCAATGACGGGGAAACGGGTAGGACATTCCCAGTCATCTAAAAATGTACCCTCGGGGTCCATTAAACAATACCTGACCCCGGAACCAGAGGACTCGATGGACGCGGGAGACATAGGCCGCTCACAGTATGGTGTTGGCTCTGCCTCCCGATTACGGCCTTCGTCCAGACACAGCTCCCCAGCAGCATCGTATGGCACGGACAGAGTGACTGACTCCCTGCTCCGGATGGAGGTATCGGCCCTGGTGACTGGTCTCCCCATGAAGCCTCGAGCCTTAATGGCCTGGAGCGGGCCATTAAGAAAGAGGTGACGGCGGTCCGATCGGACTTGATGCAGGTGCTCACCAGAGTAGAAGAGACCGAGCAGTCCTTCAATAAGCACGCGGCCGCCATTAGAGATCTCCAAACTAACACCAAGCGATTAGCTCTGGCACACAGAATGGCACTCTACAAGCTGGAAGACCAAGAGAACCAGAACCGACGCAACAATGTACTGATCCCTGGTCTCCCTGAGGCGACCGAGGATGCATTTCTCCCCGCCACCATAAGAGTTATCTTTAACCAGCTACTGGGCAGGCCTGCTGACCAACCTCTCCTATTCGATCGGGTCCACAGGACCCTCCGTCCGCGCAACTTTTTTTTTTTTTCCACTTCAGAAGTACACCTACCTGAGATTAATCAGATTAAAGATCATTAACATTCTCCAGTCGAGTCTTTCATCATTGTGGTTCGTTTATTTCCTTTCTTTTTTTTTTTTACTCCCCATCCCCCTTCCCCCCACCCCCCTCTTTTATTCATGCTTACTCCTAACGATTTGCCTGCAGGAAAACCCAAATGAAGAGTAGCCTTATAGAGTGGCGACCTCTCTAAATGTATCTACTTTCTGAATATTCATTTCTTCTTTCTTTTCTTTCTTTCATTTCTCCCCTCTCTCCTCTTTCCCTCTTCCCTCCCTTCTCCTTCCTTGTAATAATTTACTTTTCCCCAGGTCTTCCCTCCCTTTCCTTCTTAAGCCCTTTATCCCCTCCTCCCCCACAAAAAAAAAAAAACGCAACAAAACACAAAATAAGTCTCTCCTCTCCGCTCCCCGCC
>BLSH010026954.1:239524-267434 GCA_018402905.1 Glandirana rugosa | reverse complement strand
CCCCCCCCCCCCCCCCCCAGCCTCCCATATCATTAGTCTCTCTTCTCTAAATACCGAATGAACGGACTCCATGTTGCTACGTATAGGTCCGCCCTATTCTTCCCCCGTAGAATTAACTCTTCCATTTCTTGGATCTCGCATATCTTATCTATACACTGGAATTTGGTCGGTGCCTCCTCTTTTTTCCACATCGCTGGGATGCAGGCTTTTGCTGCTATCAATAAGTGTTTTGCCGATGAGTTTTTATAGTTTTTAATAGATAAGTGTGTGTCATGTAGTAAATATGTGGCTGGCTTCATCCCCAGGGTTATTCCTGTCAACTCCTGTACTCCCTCATTTACCGTTTCCCAAAACTCTCATCTTCCTACATTCCCAAAATATGTGGATCAAGGTGCCTACGTGTTCTTGACAGCGCCAACATTTATCCGACGTCGAAGGAAATTTCTTATGTAAAGCTGCGGGCGTCTGGTACCATCTTGTGAGAAGTTTGTACCTCCCTTCCTGGAATCTACTCGCTACTGAGGCTTTATGGGTAAACAATAAGATTTTATCTCTTTGGCTTTGTGAGAATTTATACCCCAGATCTATTTCCCATTTTGTCAGGAATGGGAGGTCCTTTGGAATTGTTGTCTCGATTAGCTTTGCATAGAAAAAGGATAGTAAGTGTCTCTCTGGTTGTCCCAATGTACACGCTTGTTCAAATGCTGTCTGAGCTCTCAGAACCAAGTCGGCCCCCGCTATTGCCTTAATTGCGGAGCCTAATTGGGCACAGTGGAGTAAATCCAACCTATCTTGAAACTCTCTTTTATATCTATAGTATCCCATAGGTCTATTGTCTTGACTAAAGTGTAGAAGGCGAAAGAGTCCCTGTCTTCTCAACGCGTCGAACTGCCTGTCTTTAATGCCTGCTTGGAACCTTGGGTCCATCCGCGCAACTTGACAGCCAACATTGCACGCAATGTTATATGCCGAGTTCACTACAAACAAACAAAGTTGTGGGACACCCCACATGAATGGGACGTTTTCAATGGGCACACCACGAGATAGCCAGAATGAATTGTATAAAAAATATATAATATTTTATTTGTACATAGAAAAATACATATCTAACACAATATCTATACGCAAAAAAAGTAATACAGTAACAAGAAAAAAACGGGGAGAAAGGTAACAAGTGGGAGTCCCCCAAGTACCACGTGATGCAAATCCCACGTAGGGTCACATCCAGTGGCACGTCGAGGGGCCCCTACCAAAACACACTATACAATTAAATAAGATCCTTAAGCCAAAGTATGTTATACGCGAACAAGGAGTCAACGCATTTCGCTACGAGCTTCCTCAGGACTCCAGAACTATGGCTTTCAGTTGTGAGAACATAGTTCTGGAGTCCTGAGGAAGCTGGTAGCGAAACGCGTTGACTCCTTGTTCGCGTATAACATACTTTGGCTTAAGGATCTTATTTAATTGTATAGTGTGTTTTGGTAGGGGCCCCTCGACGTGCCACTGGATGTGACCCTACGTGGGATTTGCATCACGTGGTACTTGGGGGGCTCCCACTTGTTACCTTTCTCCCCGTTTTTTTTCTTGTTACTGTATTACTTTTTTTGCGTATATATATTGTGTTAGATATGTATTTTTCTATGTACAAATAAAATATTATATATTTTTTTATACAATTCATTCTGGCTATCTCGTGGTGTGCCCATTGAAAACGTCCCATTCATGTGGGGTGTCCCACAACTTTGTTTGTTTGTTCTGAATTCATGGACGGTGGCACAATATTCAGGAAGTCCCCTTTGTAATGCCGAGTTCACTATTTTGAAGAAAAGGAATTAATAATGCATAAAGCCAGGGACTTCGATGATGCCACGCTGGCTTTCTTCCCTGATCTAGCTAGGGAGACCCTGGACCGCCACCGCGCCTTGAGGCCTCTCCTGGATAAACTGTGCATCGAGGCCATCCCGTATAATTGGGGCTTTCCAGCGTGTCTAATCACCTCCTGGGACGGCTGTTCAGCCACCCTTCGCTTCCCTAAAGACTTGGAGAAGTTCTGCATGGATCTCAGCATAACCCCACCTGATCTACCGAGATGGCATGAAGTCATCCCACTCCTAGAACCCTCTATCGAGCCTCAATGGCACACCACTTCTAAAAAGCAGCGCTCTACCACACCTGGCTCTGCCCACAAGCTTGACTAACTCCGGGTCCGCATGCTGTCTCCATCGGGATACCTCTCCACAACCTGAACTTAGCGCACTGTAACAGGGTCAGTATTCCTTACCCCTTTGGGTCTTTTATGCCCCGTTTGCTTGGATCTTTACCTCACCTTTACAGATCACGCTTTACCATTGGTGGGCCTTAACAAGTTATTACTATGTGTGGTTAACATATGGAGCTGGGTCCCTGTTACAGCTTATGCGACATTTTTCAGTTTGGTTTTGCATTGTTTTAAGTTCTATCGATACACTGGTAATTTGGGAAGTCTCCAGGGGGGCTCTTTTAGATGGTAAAGTACTGTCTTGAAGATCTTCCCTGCATTCAAGTGTAGTATTACCCCCCTACTGGGGATACCCCCCCAGGGTCGGTGATGGGCCCCCCATTGGGGGACTCCAGACGCCGGGATACTGGGGGGCTGTGTCACCCCACTGTGCACTGCAAATATGTGCGTGCTTCGGTACCTATATATGGTTCATTGGTTTGTTGTACTACTGTACTGTATTCTTTCTTCTAAACTGATCCTCACATTTCTTCCTTCACTTCTTTCTTACTGGACTATCCTATCCCACCCCCCCCCCCCCCAGCGCTGCAATGCGAACCTTGGTATATGTTTATTGTGTGTGGGCCTCCCTGATGAATCCTATGGCGAACATTAATCTCATCTCCCTTAACGTGAGGGGCCTATATGCCCCTGCGAAGAGACGCAATCTCTTTAAGGAACTAAAACGTCTACAGTATGATGTGGTGTTTCTCCAAGAGACTCCCCTCACACACTCTACTACCACTAAACATTTCTCCCGTGAATATCCTATATGGCATTATGCTTTAACGGACGTCCACAAATTTTGAGGGGCACCCTTGGCGCCACGAAATGCACATTGGCAAACATTTATTTGCCTAATCAGGACCAGGCTGGATTCTTATCTACTATCCTAGGCAAATTTAAAGAATTTGCCCAAGGGGCTATTATACTTGCAGGCGATTTTAATAGCCTGTTAGAACCTACCATTGATACGTCACAGGGCTCCACATCTATCGCCTCCAACAAATTAGCCTTCATACGTAAACGCCTGCAGGAGGTCCAACTCTCTTGAGGCTGAGATCACCATCTCGGAATTGAGAACAGCCCTGAAATCTATGGCCAAAAACAAGGCCCCTGGTCCGAATGGCCTCTCAGGGGTATACTATCGCACATTCCAGGACACTCTGCTCCCATTCCTCACACAATATTCTAAAATGCTCTCAGAGGAACCAAGCCTAGACCTGAAACACTACACGCTCATATTACTGTCATTCCTAAGCAGGGGAAAGACCCCAGTCTCTGGGGTAGTTATAGGCCAATATCCCTTTTAAATGTGGTAGTGAAGCTATACGCGAAAGCTATAGCTAATAAATTATTGCCCCTAATCCCCCAATGGGTCTCTAAGGCTCAGACTGGTTTCATACTGGGGAGGGAGGCTCGGGACAATGCCCTACGTACCCTATCCCTTATCTCATTTGTCCGCCGGTGTTCCCAGCCCACCCTCCTTCTCTCCACTGATGCCGAGAAGGCATTTGATAGGGTGGACTGGGAATACCTAATGGCTACGCTTACCTATTTAGGCTTTAAATCTAAAATGCTGAATATGATCGCTGCCCTATATAATTTCCCTACAGCTCAAATCCGTGTTAATGGCACACTGAGTGACTCATTTACCCTTTTCAATGGCACTAGACAGGGGTGCCCCCTCTTATGCACCCTCTCCCTGGAACCCTTTTTGGCGACCATATGACAGAATTCCAACATACATGGCATACCGATCAAAGGCTACAAACACAAATACACTGCCTACATGGATAAGATCTTATTCTATATATAATTCACTGTCACGCTGCCCAACCTGTTATCTGCCTTCACGTCCTTCGGTCTTATCTCAAACTTCAAGATTAATTTGACAAAATCGGAAATCCGTAATATCTCAGTCCCTAATACAACTGCTAATAGCCTAAAACCTGTCTTCCCTTTTCCTTGGCAAACCAGTACCCTAAAATACCTAGGGATTTCCCTGACACCCAATTTCAATAACCTATTCCAAGCAAACTTTATCCTGTTACTCAACTCCATCAGAAAAGATCTTAATAAATGGACTTATCTAGCCGCCTCCTGGTTGGGGAGGATCATTAAGATGAATGTGCTGCCCAGGGTGCTCTTCCTTATGCAAATCTTACCTTATAAAATTCCACCAGGGTTCTTTTCAATATTATCTACAATGATCTCAAGATTTGTGTGGCGTCGAAAATGCCCACGCATTTCTCGTATGATGCTTACTAGACATAAATCCAATGGGGGTCTAGCTCTCCCTGATTTCAAAAAATACCATATGGCGGTGATCCTACATAGAATCTCGGACTGGAAAGACTATGTAGATACCAAGCTCTGGGTTCAACTTGAGCACGACCTCTGTGACCCTAACCCTTTTATACAAATTTGGATACCACGGCAGCGCAGACAACTGGCTGCTCTCACTTCCCCTTTAACATGGTCCACCATCTCCATCCATTCCACATAACCTACGGGTGGAAATACAACTCCCCCTTGATGCCGCTTCTGGTACACGCATATTTCCAACCGGGTCAAATAGACCTCCAATTTCGCTGTTGGTTATCAAATCCGAGCATCCTCTTGCATCAAGTGGTAAACGCAAACAGACTGCTACCTATAAGTGCTTTTGTACAATGCCAACCCCCATCTTTCATGGACTTCTGGAGACACCATATAGCAGTATATAGAGCCCCAGATAGCAGTATACAGAGTCATCATATAGCAGTATACAGAGTCACCAGATGGCAGTATACAGAGTCACCATATAGCAGTATATAAAGCCCCAGATAGCACTATACAGAGCCACCAGATAGCAGTATAATGAGCCACCAGAGAGCAGTATACAGAGTCACCATATAGCAGTATATATATCCCCAGATAGCAGCATACAGAGTCACCATATAGCAGTATACAGAATCACCATATAGCAGTATACAGAACCCCAGATAGCAGTATACCGAGTCACCATATAGCAGTATATAGAGCCCCACATAGCAGTATACAGAGTCACCATATAGCAGTAGACAGAGCCACCAGATAGCAGTACACAGAGCCACCAGATAGCAGTATACAGAGCCCCAGATAGTGGTATACAGAGTCACCATATAGCAGTATACAGAGCCCCAGATAGCGGTATACAGAGTCACCATATAGCAGTATACAGAGCCCCAGATAGGGGCTCGCAGCACTGACAGCCCCCCCCGCTGAAGTCGGGAAAAAGTCCCGCACTTACCCCATCTCTTAGGCGGTCTGGCAGTGTGCAGAGTCCTGCGAGCAGATTTGGGACTGAAACCCGGCAGAGTGCTGCGCCTACGCGAGTAATCACGCAGCCAGAATGTCCACCACAGTCCCGCCCCCGCCCACAGCATCCAATGCCAGTCAGTCACTGGCTCTGGGCAGCCAATTAGACTGTGTGTATGCGTCTGTTCAGCGCACATACATAGTCTTTTATGACTGACCAATCAGCTCACTACTTGCTGTCAGCAGACAGCAAGGAGCCGAGAAAAAAAAATCAATATACCGGCGCCTCCTATAGGGGGTTGAACTGATTTTTTTTTTCTTGTCAGCGGGGTGAGGCGGCGCCCAAGCACCCCTTATTGACTGGCCGCCACTGATTGTCACAATTTATCAAAGCCTTGCCTAATCCTCTACGAACTCCCACTGACTACACACCAATTGAAAGTATTCTCGCAAATACTCAACCACCGCAGAGAACCATCTCCCAATTCTACAGAGCCATGCTGGACTTGGACAACACGTCTGTCCCTAAATTCTTGAACTCATGGGAAGCGGACCTGCAACAGAGCCTGACAGACGAACAACTGTACTTCAGCTTACACACAACTCTTCTATTGCCTCCAGAATAGCCGAGGTCAGTTACAAACTTATAACAAGATGGCACCTTACACCAGTTTGCTTACACGGGATCTTCCCAGATGTGTCTGTATTATGTTGGAGAGGATGAGGAGAACCTGCGTCACATGCCCATATCTGGTGGCAATGTCCATTTACACGGCCTTACTGGTCTTCGGTCTTACATTGGATCGAGACTATACAGGGATTTCCCATACCAAGTAACCCATGGGTTGTATTGTTCCACTGTACAGACGAACCAGCAGGCCGATATAAGAGAGAGATAAAGCACAGATTGCGATTAGGATATGGGCCTGCTGGTTCGCTTTTAAATTTACCTCTACATATGCTGATCTCACCTCACAATAGCTTTGTGTAATCATAATATACTACTAGACATGCTATAAGGTTTATGTTTGCGGTGTTGCAGCAGGAATATACCCCCCCTCCCGCCTCTTCCTTTTTCTATTTATACCTCTCTTGGCTCTTGCTCACGCTCCTTTCTCTTTTCTGCCATACCTTCCACCATTCAAGGGACACGCTTACGGGGTGTATACGTTCGTTTTGGGTATTGTACACATTAGGATGCTAAATCTTTGGATCTTAAACCCCTGTTTTTGTTTTTTATACACCGTGTCACTATGATACATGCCTCACTTGTATGGTACGTATCTTTGTATTTTCTTATAATATAATAAAAACGTATTAAACAAAAAAGAAAGCCTGCATCTCTCCGCTGTGCACTGTGGTTCCACCCACTAACTGCTCTGCCATTAGTTTCCCTTTAGACCCCAATAACACCTGCAAATGTACCGCAGTTTTTTTGTGCAACAACATAGGGCAGCCTATTCACTTGGGCTGCCCTATGCACAAGAAAGTAAAGCGCCAAAGTAGCTCCTGCACTTTTTTTTTTCTTGCAGTAAGCGCACAATTGCTGCCTATGCTTGCAGTACCATTAAGAATTAAAGTAAACCTGGCAACATTTTTGTTGGGAAAATGCATAAGCAATGAATAAAATAATACAAGTAAAAAAACACATAGGGGTTTGTGACAAACCCAAATGGGACAGGAGCTTTTGGTGGACTAGGGGCTAGCCTTCAACCCACTGATTATAGCCCATGGAGGAGACCAGGAATTTTGTCTGCTTCCCCTGATCAGAGCATGGAAAAGTGCTCCATTCAGCCTCTGATCCTTTGGAGAGAGAAGATCATTCTCTAATGATGAACAACAATGTGTTGATCGCTGAGAGCGAGGCTTGGATTAATTCTCTGAATAAAGACAATATCCTGGGGGTTGGAGGATCAGTACTGGGATGTCCCACGGCGGTGTGCTGACCAGCCATGACTTCCGGGTAACCAGCCGTCACTAGAGTGAAGTCACATGATCAGCTATGGTGGGAGAGAGAGGACAAACCAACTATCTGGAGGAGGACCTTGTCAATTAACTTACTGTTAAATTAAGATCACTAATAGTTGTTAGCTATTAATTGGATTGCTGTTTGAAGTTTGCATTGTCATGCTAATATCCCTAAAAGGGGAATGTCTTCCTGGGGTGGGAGTGGGGGGTATAAAGTAGGTGTCTGAGTTTCAATAAAAAATTAGTCCTTTGGTTCTTACCTCAACATCTTGTCTGTATACGATGCTTGGGGTAAAGGGTTGGTATTAGCTCTCGGTCTGCTGGAAGGGTTTGGACGGCAGGAGGAACTGTTAGGAGAAAGCACCTAGGAGAGTGCCAGGCATCCATGGCAGGGTGGATAGCTTGTGCAGTTGCACTCATTTTCCTCAGAGCTTAGTGAATGTGGCAAAGCCTCACTTTGTAAAGAATACCTAGTCAGATGCAAGAAAAAAAAAAAAAAAAAACATTTTTGCTTGTACTTGGTTGGATGATGGAAATCATCAGGGCTTTACCACATTCACTAAGCTCTGAGGAAGGGGAGTGCAACTGCACTTGCAAAATGTACCGACTATTTGACTTTAGTAAATCAGCCACATAATATAGATCCATGGCTTGCACAGCCAATTTGTATAACTAGAAAATATTTCATTTCTGTGTACAGTGTATACAAGAGTAATTTTACATGCATACATCTGACTTAAAGTGTTAAAAAATTGCAAAGTTTTTGTTCCCCCTCCCCGAGGGTCCTTTTTTAACTTTGTTGGCTTGGCCCTTTATAATTACTGTCAGTAGATTGAAGCTTCATCTTCTGGACACACAGGCTTACAGTAAGCACTCTAAGTACAATAGATCCAGTGGAATATCAAATTCAAGACAAATAAATGCATTTCAGACTGCACAGTCCGCTTGTTTTCTTGTCTGCTTTAAAATATCAAACTGCTCTCATAATGGAGCTGTCTTTAATAGCTTGGATCATTTTATGTCTGTCTAAAAGCATTTTGGTAGTGTCTTGGAGCTCGCCAGTGAATAATAGGTTTGTCACGTCTCTACTCCACCACGTTGTCACATAAGAGCAGAATCGCTTGTCAATGCTTTTCCTAATATATGGTTAGACTGTGCAATGTTTATATCTTTAGAGACAACCCTTTCAACTTTGGCTTCATCCATTTCACATAGCCTGGCAAGCTACTGGCAAATATTCAGACACAAATATACAAGTTCCTTTTGATTTGTACATTTGTGAGTTGCGTTTGGTTCATTTTTCACAAAGGATTATCAAATGCATTACTCTAATTGTATTTGGGCATCAGCATATTGGTGCTCATACACAAACAAATTATTATCCAAGACAAGCTATTTAGGCCCACTCTACAGAAAATGTTTTTCTCGAGCCAGATTTACCCACTTAACAACTGGGCCATAGCCGAAGGACAGCTACAGTGCAGTTTGTTAATTCTGGGAGGGCGTACAGTGATGTCCCCCATAGCCACGCTCCCGCGTGCCCCCTGGGGCACGCACCCGGGAGTATCTGTGACCGATGGGTTCGGAGGACCCAACGCATCATGGATCAAGGTAAATGGCCGATCATAGTGGTCTTTTACCACGTGATCGCTCTGCCCAATGACAGAGCGATCAGTAGTAGTGCAGCAGCGCTGTGGGCTGGATCTGCAGTGCCCACAGCGCTGCTCTGTGCCCATTCCAGCCTCATCCATCCATACTCACAGCCATCCCATTCATGCTCAATCATCCCATTCATGCTCAACCATCCCATCCACATTCAAAGCCATCCCCATCCATGCTCAGCCATCCCCATCCATGCTCAGCCATCCCCATCCATGGCTCATCCATCCCCATCCATGGCTCATCCATCCCCATCCACCACGGCTTATCCATCCCCATCCACCACAGCTTATCTATCCCCATCCACCACAGCTTATCCATCCCCATTCATTGCTCATCCATCCCCATCCATGGCTCATTCATGCTCATCCACGGCTCATCTATCCCCATCCATGGCTCATCAGTCCCCATCCATAGCTCATTAATCCCCATCCATGGCTCATCCATCCCCATCCATAGCTCATTCATGCTCATCTATCCCCATCCATGGCTCATTTATGTCTCATTCATGCTCATCCATGCCACATCAGTTCTCATCTGTGCCACATCCATGCCTCCACAGTGCGTATCAGTACCACTACAGTGCCTCATAAAAGTGTAATAGGTAATCAAATTATATTTCAAATGTATGCCCCTAGAGCATCTGACGTTGCTCCCTGCATGTTGGGCCTCTGTATGGGGCCAGGCTGTGGAAAAGTCTGACGCATGTGGTATCGCCATACTCACTAGGAGTAGCAGAATATATTTTGGGGTGTAATTTTTGCTATGTACATGCTACGTGTTAGAAATATTGTATAAATGGACAACTTTGTGTAAAAAAAAAATGCATTTTCATTTTCTTTCCACGTTTTCCAAAAACTTGTGGAAAAAATGACATGTACAAAAGACTCATTATGCCTCCTAAAATGCATGTTGGGGTGTTTACTTTCCAAAATGGGGTCAATTTTTGGGCGTTTCCATTGTCCTCCTGCTCCAGGTCCTTCAAAAGTACAAGAGGTAGTCAAGAAATTAAATGTGTATTTTATGTCCCTAGAACGCCTGACAGTGTTCCTTGCATTTTGGGCCTCTGGATGTGGCCAGAATGTGTAAAAGTCTCACACATGTGGTATCACCATACTCAGGAGGAGTAGCAGAATGTGTTTTGGGGTGTAATTTGTGGTATGCATATGCCGTGTGTGAGAAATAACCTGTTAATATGACAATTTTGTGAAAAAATTAATACTTTTGCAAAGAATTGTGGGGACAAAAATACAACTTTGAAAAAATTCACCATGCCTCTTACTAAATACCTTGGAATGTCTTCTTCCAAAATGGGATCATTTGGGGGTATTTGTACTTTCCTGGATTGTTAGGGCCTCAAGAAATGGATTAATTTTTACCAAAGATATGTAGCAGTATAAATTTTGTCCAAAATTTATAAAGAAAAATTACTAATTACAAAATTTTATAACAGAAACGAAGAAAAATGCAGTTTTTTACAAAATGATTTTTTTTTTTTATAGCGCAAAAAATAAAAAGCCGGTGGTGATTGAATGGCACCAAATGAAAGCTCTATTTGTGTGAAAAAAGGACAAAAATTTCATATCGGTACAGTGTTCCATGACTAAGTAATTGTCATGCAAAATGTGGGAGCACTGAAAGCTGAAAATTGGTCTGGTTAGGAAGGGGGTGTAAGTTCCCAGTGGTCAAGTGGTTAAAGCACTCTCTAGTGTTCATGTTTGTTTTCTATACCCATATGAAAACAAAAATGGCTAACTGGGCCCAATTTGGACATTTTCACTTAGGGATACTCACTTTTATTGCCAGCGGTTTAGACATTAATGGCTGTGTATTGAGTTCAGGGGACATCAAATATACACTGTTATACAAGCTGTACACTCACTACTTTACATTGTAGCAAAGTGTCATTTCTTCAGTGTTACATTAAAATATATAATATAATAAAATATTTACAAAAATGTGAGGGGTATATACACTTTTGTGAGATAATTATATATACATATATACACATATATATATACAGTTTCTGCCAATAGCTCACTGGTATAGAATGTGAGGATCCAGAAACTCCACCACTTTGCCTGCACCAGACAACCACTTGTGATGTTTAGGGGATGTTTAGCTCCAGTGTAGCACTCATCAGTAAGTACAGTCCCCATCTTTTTATGCCGTTTAAGGGATTATACTTTTACTTAAACAGAAAGAAAAGTCCAACAAAACAAACAGCTTTCCTCACAGGGGTTTCCATCATTAACACAGAATTAAATTGTCATGGCTGTAGCTTCACCCCAGGCTGAAGCCTCATTTATGGGTGTTCCAGTCACCACCTCCACCTCTTCTTTCTGCAGCCCTCCATCTAATTTTGCAGCCCTCTGCGTCTTCTGTTGCACCCCTCTGACATCTTCCTTGTACTGAACAGCCTCTGTTGTACTAAAAGTTGTACTAAAACTAGAAAAACTAGAAAAAAAAGTTGTACTAAAAGGGTTGTTGTACTAAAACTGAGATCTGCCTGTGATGAACAGCACCAATGCCACCAATATGTGACAAATGGCAGTGTCAGTTAAAAAAGCACTGCAGTGATCATTGATGTGTTGGGAAGGGCATTTTAGCCCATTCGTTTTGGAATGGACTGTTTAACTTGACTCAAGGTACTTCAATGCACCTCAGTGTGGCTTTCAGCAAGTGTCAAGGGAAGCCTCCTAATATATTTAAGTTGCTGTAGAAGTTTTAATAACCATTATGCGTTTTTAAAAGTGAACCCTTTTCGTTGCTTGTACCCTTTTTTACACAATGAGTTTGTTTAAATGTGAATTTATTATTATATTTAATTTGAGTCTTCTGTTAAAAGTTCATAGTTTAAACATTTCTGGGATACGCTTTCAAACCTGAAATACAGATAACCTCTTAGCAATAAAATGTGAGCAAAACTTCTCCTGTGCACAAGAGTTGAGAGAATAAAGCAAAATATATAAGATAATTGCTGCCTATACACATTATTGTAATATCTACAGTACAAAGTCCAAGTTTGGCTCTAAATGACAACTTTCCTAATCAGTCTATTGTACAATTTCCCTTTGTCAGTATAGGGCAGGGGTTGTAGATATGTGTCTGGCACCCACTGCTGCAGAAAACTCTCCTTATATTCTAATGGAGAATCCACCAAAGGGTGGGGGATACAGTATTTCTGTGTTATTCATCCTTTAGTATGTTCTTGATAGGAACAAAGACCTCCCTTCAGAAGATGACACAAGTAGGTTGTTGTGCTATGGTTGGAAGAAAATCTTTGTACTAGGTTTCTGGATATTTGTGAAAACCCAAAGGGAAATAAAATTCAATTCAAGAAGAACTATGAAGGATACTTGCAGTTTTAAAAACATGATCTGACACTGACCACTACAGTTCAAACATGGTGTCTCTTGCGTTTTGAGTGGCCTGAGCCTGCTTCTCATATCTGAAACCACAATTATCTGTGTTCTCAGCAAAACTTTAAATGTTGTGCAACAAGCAAACTGGGATAAATCTTTGTCTATCTTTTTTATTACCATTATACAAAAATTGACAATTGAAAAAGTTATTTTCTTGACATTGTGCAGTTTCATTATTATATAAAGCCTCTTAGCTGCAAACTTAAAAGAGAAGTATGGCCAAAGCTGTTGTGGCCATTTTCTTTTCTGAGTCACAGAGGTGCACTTACATTTGCTCTCCTGTGACCGAGAATCGGCCAACAGCAGGCTAAAGTGACACAGAGCCAATCCAAGGATCCCTGATTGACAGTTGGCTCCGGCTCTCAGAGTGTGGCTGAGATCCAAAGCCAGCTGCGCCTGTCCCCTCTCCAGCCCGGCACTTGCAGTGAGCACTGGAGGGCAGAGTAGAGAGCGGTGACTGACAGTCACCACTCTCTGCTCCAAGTAGACCAAGAAATGAGCGATCAGCAGTCACATTATCTGTCTGTTTTTTGAGCTTATAGCCGATGGGGGACAGGTGCAGCATCATACTGATGTTGCAGCATTGCAACATGGAGGTGAGTATAAATGCTTGTTTTTTACACAGTTCTCCTTTATTTTGATATGTTATCCAATGTTTTGCTGTGAAAATTTTAGTATACAAACTGCTCTAATGCACATATTGCTCTGTGTTTTAGAAAGAAATTGTATCTCTTGGCCATAGACCAGTAATTGCAGCAGAAGAGCCAAGGTAAGTTACATATAGTTATATAGTTTATCTGGTTGAAAAAAGACATGAGTTCATCCAGTTCAACAAAAAAAAAAACACACAAACAGAAAGCTTCCATATGCACTATCCTATACCCACAGTTGATCTAGAGGAAGGAAAAATGAACCCAATAAAACAAGATCCAGTTTGCTCTAGTGGGGACAAAATTCCTTCCTGATCCCCCACGAGGCAATTCCAATATTCCCTAGCGTTACTTATAAATGTTTTTATCCAGTTATATTATATGCTTTTCAGAAAGCATCCAGGCCTTTTCCATATAAAATCTACTGAGCTGTCCAAAAGCAGCTCCTGAGGGAGTCTATTCCACAATTTCACAGCTCTTACTGTTAAGAAGTCTTTCCGTATTTGGAGATGAAATATTTTGGAGATGAAATCTCTTTTCCCCTAGCTGTAAAGAGTGCTCCCCTTGTCCTCTGTGATTACCCTAAGTGAATAACTCTATACCAAGTTCACTATATGGACCACTATACATGCTGATCATACCCCCCCCCCCCCTTAATCTCCACTTCTCAAGAGAGAATAACTTCAGTTCCTCTAATCTTGCCTCATATCGGTTAGGTTTCCCTTCTCTGCACCTTCTCTAGTTCCCCAATATCCTTATTGTGAACTGGTGCCCAAAACTGAACTGCATATTCTGATGAGGTCTTACTAATGATTTCTACAGGGGCAAAATAATGTCTTGCTCTCTGCTGTCCATACAGTGCCTTGAAAAAGTATTCATAACCCTTGAAATATTCCACATTTTGTCATGTTACAACCAAAAATGTAAATGTATTTTATTGGGATTTTATGTGCTAGACAAACACAAAGTGAACATAATTGTGAAGCGGAGGGAAAATGATAAATGGTTTTCAACATTTTTACAAATAAATATGTGAAAAGCGTGTCGTGCATTTGTATTCAGCCCCCCTGAGTCAATACTTTTGTAGCCAGGAGCTAATGGTTATACTCCTGGCAGTGAAGATGTTACTGCTTTCAGGTACATTGCAGCTGTTTCCCCCTAGTGCCAGTTTATTAGTTGGTGATCAACTGTGTTTAAAGAAATGCATTCTGGGGGTTGTAGTGTGTTTTCATGGATTTTCCATCAGACTGTGCTGCAGGAGAACTGTGTTTCCCATAAAACTGTGCTGCACAAGAAGGTTTCTGGGAGAAGCAGTGCCTCGTAGGAGAATCTATTTAAACAAAGGGTGCAGCCTGGTGCGCTTTCTCTGGACGGCGGTGATCGATCAGGCCAGACCTTGTGCATCCTGTAAGCTGAGTTGCAGCCTACTTCCACAGACTTGGCGGCTGGGGCTGTGCAGCGCTTCAGCTGATAATCAGAGAGTCCTGCCCTGCATCAAGCGGAGCCTATGCCTGAGACCTGTGTGCAGCTAAAGCGATTGATCCAGGAGAACTGCAGGGAGAGAGGCAGTGGAAGCTGATTCCGGGAGCCAGAGGGCTGGAGTGTTATCATCATTATCATCTCCATCATCATCATCCAAACCAGTGGATTCATCATTTGCATTCATTGTTCCTGTTGGGTGAGCGGGCTGAGGGCCATCATTACAGTACTGTGCACGTATAGTCTGATTCTACATACCCATTCTTAGCAAAAGTTTAAGCATTGACACAGAGAAGGAAAAGCTGGAATATAATCATTTAAACTCTATACTGGATTGCTGTCAGCTGTAGTTTTATCACAAAGTCAGTGATCACTGTGAAGTTCTTTTGCCTTACTGCGGTAAGAGTGTCCTACATCACTTCAGTGCAATACCTGGAAACCTGTTTGCTGCAGCTACAGTTACTTTCTAGGTATATATCATTTGAACTAAAGAGCCAGCTGAAGATCTACTGATCTTTGCTCAAGAAACATTAATTACTACAGTTTTCACTAACCCCCCCCCCCCCCCACTTAGTAGGCTTCTGATGCTTGCTCAAATTTTAGCATACGGAATTCACCTAAGAACTCTCCATCTTAGAGCAGGTTGAATTAATGTATAGCTGTGATATATTTGAGTTATACTAGTCTATCAGCTGAGTTATAACAATTTATCTATAGTTAATTGAGTTGTACCTGTTTAGCTGTTGGTATTTACTGGTGGACCTTCAGATCACTGGTCTATAGTAGAGTGTATATGTTCATATGTTTATTTATTTTGCTGGCTGTCAAGGGATTGAATAGTAGAGAGTGGTTCGACATATAGCACTCATTCCCCTGCTCTCCTGTGCCCACTCCAGTATACGGCAGGTGACTCTGTAAAAGTGTTCATTGTAAACAAGATATCAAGCTATTCATTGGTATCTCATTTTCATTTCTGTAAGTCCCTGGGAACCACTAACAGGCCAGATTTTAAGTATTACCTTGGGGAGATGCAGACTAGAATACTGCAATCACTGAGCAGCAAATTATATCACCTGTGATATATTTCAGTTATCTTGCAAACCTGGCCTGTTTGTGGGTCCTGAGGACAGGGGTTGAGAACCACTGCTTTAAGTGATTCTTATAGCTTGTCAAACCAGAGTTCTTTTTGAATACATCATTTTCTTGAGTAAATACCATTAATTTCTCAACATTGTGTGCTTCTTTTACTGTGTCCTGTTAAAGAGAAGTAAGACTATGAGTGAACCCAGTGTGTCAGGGGTGGCGGAGGACTCTTAGAGTCGGGAAAGCCAAGGGAGAATTAATTTATCATGCGACCCTCAAGGGGGCAGCGCTACACTTTGTAGAACCACCTTTCGCTACTATTACAGTTTGTCTTTTTGGGTATGTCTCTACTAGCTTTGCACACCTAGAGAGTGAAATTATTGCCCATTTTTCTTTGCAAAATAGCTCAAGCTCTGTCAGATTGGATGCAGAGCATCTGTGAACAGCAATTTTCAAGTCTTGGCACAGATTCTCAATTGGATTTAGGTCTGGACTTTGATTGGCCCATTCTAACAGATGAATATGCTTTGATCTAAACCATTCCATTGTAGCTCTGGCTGTATGTTTAGGGCCGTTGTTCTGCTGGGAGGTGAACCTCTGCCCCAGCCTCGTCTTTTGCAGACTCTGACAGGTTTTCTTCTGAGATTACCCTGTTTTTTAAACCATCGATCTTTCCATCAACTCTGACCAGCTTCCCTGTCCCTGCTGAAGACAAGCATCCCCACAACATGATGCTGCCACCAACATGTTTCACGGTGAGGATGGTGTGTTCAGGGTGATGTGCAGTGTTAGTTTTCCGCCACACATAGCATTTTGCTTTTAAGCCAAAAAGTTCAATTTTTGTGTCATCTGACCAGAGCACCTTCTTCCACATATTTGCTGTGTCCACTGCAAACAGGACTTCTTATGGCTTTCTTTCATCAATGGCTTTCTTCTTGCCCCTCTTCCATAAAAGCCAGATGTGTGGAGTGCGTGACTAATAGTTGTCCTGTGGACAGATTTTACCACCGAAGCTGTGGATCTCTCCTTGGCCAGCCTGTCAGTTTAGGTGGACGGCCATATCTTGGTAGGTTTGCAGTTGTGCCATACTCTTTGCATTTTCAGATGATGGATTGAACAGTGCTCCGTGAGATGTTCAAAGCTGAGGATATTTATTTATAACCTAACCCTGCTTTAAACTTCTCCGCAACTTTATCCCTGACCTGTCTGGCGTGTTCCTTGGCCTTCATGGTGCTGTTTGTTCATTAAGGTTCTGAGGGCTTCACAGAACAGCTGTATTTATACTGAGGTTAAATTACACACAGATGGACTCTATTTACTAGTTAGGTGACTTCTAAAGGCGATTAGTTCCACTAGATTTTAGTTAGGGGTATCAGAGTAAAGGGGGCTGAATACAAATGCACGCCACACTTTTCAGATATTTGTTTGTAAAAATATGTTGAAAACCATTTATCATTTTCCTTCTACTTCACAATTATGTGCCACTTTGTGTTGGTCATTTGGTCACATTTACGTTTTTGATTGTAACATGGCAAAATGTGGAACATTTCAAGGGGTATGAATACTTTTTTGAAGGCACTGTACCTCTTTTACTCGCCGACCAGCCGCCGTCATTATACTGCGGCAGGTTGGCTCGTTCCCGCAAATCGCCGTAGCTATAGCAGGCGTGGCGGAGGAGCTGATGCGCGTGGCCAGCGGCCGCGATCGCTCCACAGAGAGGCAGAATGGGGATCTGTCAATGTAAACAGACAGATCCCCATTCTGTCAGGGAAGTAGAGGGTGATCGTCTGTTCCTAGTTATTAGGAACAGCGATTTCTCTCCTCCAGTCAGTACACTGCCCCCATACAGTTAGAAACAAATTCCAGGGAACACATTTAACCCCTTAATTGTCCCTAGTGTTGACCCCTTCCCTGCCAGTGACATTTCCACAGTAATCAGTGCATTTTTATAGCGTTGTATAAATGTCAGTGGTCCCAAAAAAGTGTCAAAAGTGTCCGATCTGTCTGCCGCAATCTCGCAGTCCCGCTAAAAATCTCTCATCACCGTCACTACTAAGATAAATAATAAAAATGTCATAAATCTAGCTCCTATTTTGTAGACGCTATAACCTTTGCACAAACCAATCAATATATGCTTATTGTGATTTTTTTTACCAAAAAATATGTAGAATACATATTCACCTAAACCGATGAAGAAATTTGTGTTTTTACATTTTTTTGGATATTTATTATAGCAAAAAGTAAAAAATATTGTTGTTTTTTTTTTCAAAATTGACAGATTTTTTTTTTTATAGCACAAAAAATAAAAACCGCAGAGGTGATCAAATACCACCAAAAGAAAGTTCTATTTGTGGGGGAAAAAAGACGTCAATTTTGTTTGGGTACAGTGTCGCACGACCGCGCAATTGTCAGTTAAAGCGACGCAGTGCCGTATCGCAAAAAATGGCCTGGTCATTAAGGGGGGAAATCTTCCAGTCCTTAAGTGGTTGATATAAGAAAGGAATAAAAGAAAGTTGTTGTCTATACTATACAATACTGCACATGACACACTTTTAGAAAAGTAAAAAAATAAGATCACAGAAAGATGTGCAGTCCTCCACACCATCCAATCAGAACTCTTTGTTAGTTCAGATTTTTAAGAACACTCAAAGTAGATATCTGGTTGGCTGCTAATATTTCCAGCAGCTTTGGTGTCTATAGGTGCTCAGTTTTTATGAAACCATATAGAACAGTGTAAATTATGTTACCATGCTGTCAAGTCACCTTGTCTGTCACAGTGGTTGTGACCTCAGACATGAATATGAACAAAGCATATCACTCTTATAGTGTGTACTTGTCTCCATTAAGCGCACAAAGTGTCATTTCTGTCCGCTGATTCTTTTGCTATCAACATGAGTCACTTCTGACAAGCTTTCCTGACACCAAGGGAAAATGGTGACAGGGGAGGGATCTCCAGCTGATTGACAGCCTCATCTCAGGTGTCTCAAAATGCTGTGCTCGGAAGAGGCTTCTGAAGTCCTTGGGACTATCTAAAGCTTTCCAATATTCTGTAAAGTGCATGCACCCAACATTACATTGACTAAATTTGGCCCCTTCATCTCAGCTCTATAAAGAGCAGGTACTTTTGGTACCTATTGAGACTTTGAAACACGCAATATTTTTAGTGATATGAAATCTGGTATGGGTCAAAAGGGCTTAAACTTAACCTGAACTCAAAAAGTGAAGATTTACAATGTGTGTTATAGGAAACAATAAAGAAAATATAATTTACCTAAGTAGTACACCATTTTTTCAGGAATGTCTCCTGAAAATAGCAGTGGACTCCCTTGTTCTAAGCACTCTGTTGCCTACAGCCCTGTAGCTGCATATTCAAAGTGAGATCTCAAGCACTGGTGCCTCTGACAGCTAGTCTGAGGAGATTTTGAAGGAGATTTGGTGATTTCACTATTGTCCTACTTACTATTCTCTTTGCTGGAGCCTCTGGCATGAGGATGCAAAGTCCTGCATCTACCAAGCTTTCTGCTCAGAGGCGCATTGCAGAACAAAGCATAGTAAGTCACTAAGGTAAGGGCCAGAAGTTAGGATCTAAATTTAATCCTACATTTTAGGTGGTTACATGGGCCTGTGTGCAAGATAAAAAGTGGGCCCTATGCATTGCAAAAAAATGTAAATTGTGAAATGTGGGCATGGCTTAATTTGCGCTACATATTGGGCATGGCTTAAAGGGGATGTGGTTTAATAGAGTTGATTTACATGCAGAATGCAGTAATGTTAAATAGGGAATGTACAGTGCGGAGTGTGGGTAGTATGTGCAGAAGAGGAGTACGGAGTGTATAATGGGGGGTATTATGTGAAGAAGAGGAGTATGGAGTATATGGTGGTGTGTAGTATGTGCAGAAGAGAAGTATGGAGTGTATGGTGGCGGGTATTATGTGCAAAAGAGGAGTGCTGTGCATATGGAGGTGGGTAGTATGTGCAGGAGAGGAGTACGGTGTGTATGGAGGTGGGTAGTATGTGCAGGAGAGGAGTACGGTGTGTATGGTGGTGGGTAGTATGTGCAGGAGAGGAGTGCAGAGTTTATGTAGGTGGGTATAATGCAGGTCAGGGGTGTGGAGTGCACAGCAGTGGGTAGTATGTGCAGGATGGTGTCAACAGGGCAGTGGATGGTCTCAGTAGTTTCTTTATTTTTATTTTTTATTATTATTATTTTTTTACAATTAAATTTTTTCGTTTTTGGTTTTTTTTTTTTTCAAAATGCTTTTTGGGGGGCAGTGGATGGTGTCAGTAGGGCAGTGGGCAGTGTCAGTAGAGCAATGCAGTGTCAGAATTTTTTTTATTTTCATTTTTTTTTTTTACAATTTTATTTTTTAAATCATTTTTTACAATTTTATTTTTGTATTTTTTTTGTTTTTCACAATGATTGGGGTGCGGGTAGTGGACACTGTCAGTGTTTTTGTTAGTTTATCTATAATTTTTTTACAATTTTGTTGTTTATTATTTTTATAAAATAATGTTTTAAGGAGGAGAACAGGGAGCCGGAGGTGGAGGACACTGGGGCCGAGGAGAACACAGAGAGGGACCAGAGAAGGAGGACGGGGCCGAAGGAGCACACAGGGGGCAGAGGAGGAGGATACGGAGCAGGGCCAGAGGAGGAGGACACAGCGAACAGCCGGCGATGATTGGTGCAGCGGGAGGGACAACTGCGAGCACCGTTCTCCCTGCATGGCATTTCAGCTGACAGCAGGCCTGTACTGGCCATCGGGACTACTAGGAGTTTCCCGGTGGGCCGATGGCTCAGTGGACCGCTCAGAGTGACAGCGGAGCGGAGGTGAGCGGGCAGGGACTCCCATACCCTCCCATAAACTAATCCCCCCACTAATCCCCGCTGTGTAGCTGTTTAAAAGAAAAACTTCCCCGGGACCCCTGTGTTCAGCAGGGGGCCGGGGAGAGAGCGCGGACTATTTTTTCATTTTCGGCTTTTGGCGGATTAAACCGATGCAGCGCACTATACATGTGAAGGCCGGTACTATATTAATACACTGGAGCCGACCAGGAGCGATGCGGCGGTTTAATCCGCCTAAAACTGAAAGTAGTGAAATTGTCTGTGCTCTGTCCCCCAGCCCCAGATAAACACAGGGGCAAAGTTTTCTTTTTAAACAGCTGCTCAGTGGAGGATTAGTTTATTGCTGGACAGGGTTATGGGATTTCCCGCCCGCTCCCCTCGCCCCCAGGCTCCCAGCTCCAGTCTCCAAAGGACCAACTGCAGCAGTCAGGACCTGCCTATAAGAACTGCCCAGACCAGGTACCGGGGGGAGACTAACATTAATGGGCACTGGTGCGGCTGCATTAATGGGCACTGGCTTGGTTGCATTAATGGGCACTGGGATGGCTGTGCTGATGGGCACAGGTGACACTGTATTAATGGGCACTGGTGTGGCTGCATTAATGGGCACTGGTATGGCTGCGCTGATGGGCACTGATCAGGCTGTGTTAATGGGCACTGATCAGGCTGCATTAATGGGCACTGGTGAGGCTGCATTAATGGGCACTGGTGAGGCTGCATTAATGGGCACTGGTGAGGCTGCATTAATGGGCACTGATGTAGATGCATTAATGTAAAATAGGCAGTAGTGACCGCGCTAGGCTAGAAAGTAAAGGTAAATTTGGGGGTAAGCTGCCATACAACGACCAAACAAATCGCAAAAGGGTTAATTTATAAAGAATGGCGCTAATCCCAATGTGAACATATAATATAAATTAATAGATAATAGAAAGCCACATATACTATAAAATATATAAAAAAGGATATGTAAAAATAGGGATCACCCTATATACATGTAAACAGTATAAAACAATATGTGACTAGTTGGTAAATCAACCCAACCTTAATATAACCACAAACAATGATTGAGTAAAATAAAATAAGTGATCAACATAAAGTGCTAGTCTAGTGCTAAATACATATCACATCAATAGAGTTGTAGATATGTGCTTTGAGGAGATGAAGGTTAGCTGTGGCCCCACAAGTAAACCATCAAGTCCAAAATATCAACAAAAATTAAAAACTGTGTAAAGTTCCAAATAGTAAAGTTCTTCAGTTGTAGCCAAAGGAATATATGTGCAAAAAATCAAGTTTTCCATATAGTGTAAATAAACATCAAGGTGTGTCAACGACTGTGACCAAGAAAGTGACAAGGAGAGAATGGAGTCAGGGCGATCCACCCCTTAGAATTCAAGGCTTACCGGATAGTAGATATATTCACGCCTGAATATATGGTATGGTCCAGATCATCACGGTGTAAACAGGGTCGCGTCACACTATCCTCACCGACCAGGAGACCTCCAGGGAGGGAGGGGGAGGAACGTCACACGATCCTGCGCTCGTCCGTTCACTACATCCGGTAGAGGTGGTTCTCAGCCAAACAGCACCAACAGGGGTTCCGGGTGGTCCAGTACCAAACTCAGAAATGTGGAAAAAAGAGGAGACTCTCCATCGTGTAAAAAAGCCTCAATCACGAGGTATGGTGTGTCTGTAGTCCAACAAAGTCCCTCAGGACTGTGCAAAAGCTTTAGGTAAGTGTAAAGAAGTGCAAAGAAAGAATGCTTTCAATATATATATTAATTATTTATTTTTATTAATTTATATAAAATGCAAAGTGAGCAAACAGAAGAAAAATCTAAATCAAATCAATATTTGGTGTGACTACCTTTTTGGCTTAAACCAGCATCAATTCTTATACTTGCAAACTTTGTACATTTGCACAAAGTCAGAGATTTTGTAGAATTAGATTCCGGTATATGATTAACCACTTCCTGCCCGGCCTGTAGACAAATGACGGCCGGGCAGGGGTTCAGTTATCCTGACTGGACGTCTATTGACGTCTTCCAGGATAACCCACGATTGCGCACATAGCAGCGATCAGTGGTGCAGTATGTCAGTCTGGCCCACCGCATTACCGATCTCGGTAAAGAGCTTTCATCAGAATCTGTTTACCACGTGATCAGGCTGGTCACAGTGAAAACAGGAAGAGCTGTTTATCGGATTTTCCTCTACTCGCGTCTGCAGATACAAGTAGAGGAGAGCCGATCGGCAGCTCTCCTGACAGGGGGGGTCTCAGTGCAGCCCCCTTAGTATTGCCACCCAGGACCACCAGGGAGCCTGCCCAGGAATAGCCCACCCAGGACCACCAGGGAGCCCACCCTGACCACCAGGGAGCCTATCCTAGACCACCAGGTAAGGGGCACAATGCCCAACATGCATGACACTCAGTGCCCATTTCAGATGCCACCCAGGACCACCAGGGAATGCCCACCTTACATTGCAGGCTGATATTGTCGCCTATCAGTGCCCAGTGCCACCCATCAGTGCCACCTATGAGTGCCCATCAGTGCCGCTTATCAGTGCTGAATATATGTGCCTCATTATCAGTGCCCATTAGTGCCACCTCATCAGTGCCAATCAGTGCTGCATCATTAGTGCCCGTCAGTGATGGAGAAAATTACTTATTTACAAAGTTTTGTGACAGAAACAGAGAAAAACTTTTTTTTTTTCAAAAATTTCGGTCATTTTTATTTGTAGCGCAAACCCCAGAGGTGATCAAATACCACCAAAAGAAAGCTCTATTTGTGGGAAAAAAGGATAAAATTTTGTTTGGGTACAGCGTCGCACGACTGTGCAATTGTCATTCAAAATGTGACAGAGCTGAAAGCTGAAAATGGATCTGGGCGGGAAGGGGGGCAAGTGCCTGGTATTGAAGTGGTTAACCAGTTATACCAAGCAGGTTCTAAAGATCATCAATTTCATATGTACACTAGGTCATTAAAGAGGCAGTATACTTCCCTGGTTTGTTTGTGCCTATAGGTTAGCCTATAATAAGGCTTACCTATAGATACAGTAAATATTTCCTAAACTTGCATCATTTAGGAGATATTTACTTTATACGCCGCCGATGATGTAATTGGTGCATACACTCTGAAGGAACGCCCGCCTGGGCAATTTCTCCAGAGCCCTGTGCCGTGATTGAAGGCTCCTGCGTGCATGTGCAGGAGTGACATCATCGTGGCTCCAGCCACTCAGAGATCTGGAGCACACAAACCCGGAAGAAACACCGAGGAAGATGTCAGCCGTCTCAGCAGTGTGCGAGCGCGGCTCAAGGGCTTTGTTCTAAGGTAAGTATTTCATAATGAGCTAGTAACTAACTAAACTCTAGTGGAACCAATTGCCTTCAGAAGTCACCTAATTAGTAAATAGAGTCCACCTGTGTGTAATTTCATCTCAGTATAAATACAGCTGTTCTGTGAAGCCCTCAGAGGTTTGTTAGAGGACCTTAGTGAACAAACAGCATCATGAAGGCCAAGGAACACACCAGACCGGTCAGGGATAAAGTTGTGGAGAAGTTTGAAGCAGGGTTAGGTTATAAAAAAATATCCCAAGCTTTGTACATCTCCCGGAGCACTGTTCAATCCATCATCCGAAAATGGAAAGAGTATGGCACAACTGCAAACCTACCAAGACATGGCCGTCCACCTAAACTGACAGGCCAGACATGGAGAGCATTAATTAGAGAAGCAGCCAAGAGACCCAGGATAATTCTGGAGGAGCTGCAGAGATCCACAGCTCCGGTGGGAGAATCTGTGCACAGGACAACTATTAGTCATGCATTTCACAAATCTGGCCTTTATGGGAGAGTGGCAAGAAGAAAGCCATTGTTGAAAGAAAGCCATAAGAATTCCTGTTTACAGTTTGCGAGAAGCCATGTGGGGGACACAGCAAAGATGTGGAAGAAGGTGCTCTGGTCAGATGACACCAAAATTTTAACATTTTGGCCTAAAAGCAAAATGCTATGTGTGGCGGAAAAATAACATTGTACATCACCCTGAGCACACCATCCCCACTGTAAAACATGTTGGTGGCAACATCATGTTGTGGGGATGCTTTTCTTCAGCAGGGACAGGGAAGCTGCTCAGAGTTGATCGGAAGATGGATGGAGCCAAATACAGGGCAGTCTTAGAAGAAAACCTGTTAGAGTCTGCAAAAGATTTGGACTGGGGTCCAGCAGGACAACGACCCTAAACATACAGCCAGGGCTACAATGAAATGGTTTAGATCAAAGCATATTCATGTGTTAGAATGACCCAGTCAAAGTCCAGACCTAAATCCAATTGAGAATCTGAGGAAAGGCTTGATAATTGCTGTTCACAGACGCTCTCCATCCAATCTGACAGAACTTGAACTATTTTGCAAAGAAGAATGGGCAAAAATGTCACTCTCTAGATGTGCAAAGCTGGTAGAGACTTCCCCAAAAAGACTTGCAGCTGTAATTGCAGGGAAAGGTAATTCTACAAAGTATTGACTCGGGGGCTGAATACAAATGCACGCCACACTTTTCACATATTTATTTGTAAAACATTTTGAACACCATTTATCATTTTCCTTCCACTTCACAATTATGTGACACTTTGTGTTGATCTATCACATGAAATCCCAATAAAATACATTTATGTTTTTGGTTGTAATATGACAAAATGTCGAAAATTTCAAGGGGTATGAATACTGTTTCAAGGCACTGTGCCTATGTTTAGAAGCTCTCCTAATGAAGGTTTATGTCCTGTAAGAAATGTGGTGCATATTTACTTGGCTTAATGTGCATTTTAAAAAAAACAAACTATTCAGTTAGTTTATTCACACATTTTTCTTATAGCTCTTCTCATTTGGCTAATTTCATCTTTTTTTTTTTTTTTTTTTTTTTTTTTTTTTTTCAACTAACCGCTCACTAAGCAAGTTTGTTTTAATACATTTTGGTGCAGTTATTTAATTAGCATTATGAAGTGTCTGAGGTTTACATCTTTTGCTGCAGTCTCCTGCTGCAGCCTGGACTGTGGTTAAGAGAGCACTACAAGACATCTCTATTGATTTCCTAGCAATTTAATCAGCGCCAAGACAAGGGTTTACCAACAGAGCCACTGTTGCAGGTGTTTTGGATAATGTTATCATATAATAACAACAGTAACTGACTTCGAGGCATGATTCATTATCTACATCTTTATTCTAAGATCAAACTTCTGGTCATACTGTGTGAATATTAGCTTAAAGTGCAACTCCAGAAAAAAAACATCAGAAAATTAGGAACAAAAATCACATAATGCAGATATATAAGACCATGTGCCACATGATCAATGTGATATATTATTTCTTGTGGACACAATCACTGAGTGATGGGTAGAAGTAAACACAGGTGGACAAGAGACCAATAGCACCCTGTGAAGTGAGGAATTTAAAGTGTACAGTTAGGTCCATATATATTTGGACATGGGCACAATTTTATTTTTTTCAGGTATTTACTAAAACTTATTCAAGCTATAGTTATATAATGGATATGGGCTGAAAGTGCACACTCTCAGGTTTAATTTGAGGGTATGTACATCCACATCAGAGGAAGGGTTTAGGAATTACAGCTCTTACGAATAGCCTACCCCCTTTTTCAAGAGACCAAAAGTAATTGGACATTTGAATCAAAAGCTGTTTCATGGCCAGATGTGGGCTACTCCTTCATTATTTCCTCATCAAATAAGCAGGTAAAAGGTCTGAAGTTGATTCTAAGTGTGCTATTTGCATTTGGAATCTATTGCTGTGAACCTACATCATGCATTCAAAGAAGCTGTCCATGCAAGTGAAACAGGCCATTATAAGGCGTCAAAAATGAACAAATCCTTTAGAGATATAGCAGCAACATTAGGAGTGGCCAAATCAACAGTTTGGTACATTCTAATGAAAGAAGAATGCACTGGTGAGCTCAGCAAAATAAAAAGGCCTGGACATCATCGGAAGACAACAGTGGTGGATGATCACAGAATCCTCTCTATGGTAAAGAAAAACCCATTCACGACATCCAGACAAGTGAAGGAAACTGTCCAGGAGGTGGGCATATCATTGTCAAAGTCTACAATCAAGAGAAGACTTCATGAGAGCAAATACAGAGTTCACCACAAGGTGCAAACCATTCAGAAGCCTGAAGAATAGAAAAGCCAGATTAGACTTTGCCAAAAAATGTCTAAAAAAGCCAGACCAGTTCTGAAAAAACATTCTTTGGATGGATGAAACTAAGATTAATCTGTACCAGAATGACGAGAAGAAAAATGTGTGGAGAAGCCTTGGAACAGCTCATGATCCAAAGCACACGTCATCTGTAAAACATGGTGGAGGCAGTGTGATGGCATGAGCATGCATGGCTTCCAGTGACACTGGGTCATTGCTGTTTATTGATGATGTGACAGAAGACAGAAGCAGCCGGGTGAATTCTGCAGTGTTTAGAGCTATACTGTCAGTCCAGATTCAGCCAAATACAGCAAAGTTGTTTGGACGGCACTTCACAGTACAGATGGACAATGATCAAAAACATACTGCAAAAGCAACCCAGGGGCTTTTGAAGGAAAAGAAGTGGAATATTCTGCAATGGCAGAGTCAATCACCTGATCTCAACCCAATTGAGCATGCATTTCACTTGCTGAAAGCAAAACTAAAGGCAGAAACACCCACAAACAAAGAACAACTGAAGACAGCTGCAGTTAGAGCCTGGCAAAGTATCAGAAAGGAGGAAACCCAGTCTTTGGTAATGTCCATGGGCTCCAGACTTCAGGCAGTCATTGCCAGTAAAGGACTCTCAACAAAATATTAAAAATTAACATTTTATTTATGATTATATTCATGTGTCCAATTACATTTGAACCCCTGAAAATGGAGGGACTGTATAAAAATGGTTGCAGTTCCTAAAATTTGTACTTGATATTTATGTTCAACCCTTTGAAAGTCTGCACTTCAAATTCATTTGGATTGTTTTGCTTGAATTTTATTTTGGTGGCATACAGAGCCAAAAGTATGAAAATTGTGCCTGTGTCCAAATATATATGGACCTAACTGTATTTAAAGTTTGAAATAGAGTAGGTAAAGGTGGACCCTTTGTCATGTGTTTGTTGCTCTATGTGTACCTGCTAGAATGATTAACCCCGCTTTTTGTCTTGGTAACTATCATTCAGGCATTCATTTACACTTTTGGTTGAGGGGAGCAGTAAAAATAAAACTGAGCTACAATATACTTATCCCCCAGTCA
>BLSH010026954.1:191803-209480 GCA_018402905.1 Glandirana rugosa | reverse complement strand
AGAACTCAGGGAGCTCCGGGTGACAGAAGTCTAGGCACACACACTGGAGTGCACAGCAGACTGTTACCCTATAGTAGGTACAGCTTCAGCTTGCAGACATAACCAAATACCTTATTTGGAACAGAGCAAAACTGAGTCTTAACTGTATATTTAAACAATGTAATTTAACAGAGATTGCTGCATCCTTAACTTACTTTATATAGCGCACACTAAGGTGGGAGACAGATAAAACCACCCAGCTCATAACATATCCAAATCTAGGATACATGAAAGCTTCTGGCACCTTTGAATAAGCCTTGAAGTGTGCAACTAAAAGCTATCAGAAGGCCAACACCTGCAGGCATTAAACGAGCAATCATTTAAACTTGGGTGTGTCCATGTAAGCCTTGCATGGAGGTTACACCCAGGAGTCTGCCAATTGAATCATGCAGGATTCCACATCTAAATTTTTAGTTCAGGCTAGGAATGGGTTATTGCCTAAGGGCCAAGTCACACCACATGCAGTGTGCGTTTTTTTTTTTTTTTTCCAAAACCGCATGGAAAATAGGTTAGATGGTTCTCAATGGCCTAGTTCACACCACTGCAGTCAGTTCCAGTGCGTTCCAGCTCCAGAAAAAGTAGAACATGCTGCGTTTTTTCTGCACTTAACTACACTGTCCTGATTTTTAGTAGGGGGAAAAAGCTGCACTGGACTGCATCAAAAACACACATACAGAAAAGCATCCGGAACGCATCCGGACTGCCTTTCTGAACTGGCCCTAAATCCAAAAAGTTCTTCTTACCCCCATAGCAGACCCTGAAAACAGGGTGTAATTGATGGAGTAAGTAGACCCCCAGAGCCCTGCTCAAGTGTGACCCAAGTGTAGGAAGGGTTTAATAGGTTGCAGCTTCTGCTGATCTCTGGGTTAGCCAGCCCCAGCTCTGCAGTTTATAGGTGTTTAGCCCTCTGCCTCCAAATGACCACACAATGATGGATAAGAACACAAAGCACAATTACTCTGTGTTTGTGGGAGGCATGCAAACACCCACAGCAA
The DNA here is from genome assembly GCA_018402905.1 of Glandirana rugosa. NCBI lineage: Eukaryota > Metazoa > Chordata > Amphibia > Anura > Ranidae > Glandirana > Glandirana rugosa. Next base: position 208,446 of record BLSH010026954.1, on the reverse strand, counting down.
CCAATACCCAAAGGGAGGACTCCTCCTAAGGGTAACCACCCTGTGGCTATTTGCCACAAATTATAGCAAGTGTCATGGCGGGACCAGAGTACATGGTGTAGCTTTGCAGACCAGATAAAGTCTGCTGTAATACTCCTGGGATGGCATCAGGGAATACTAACACAACCACCTTATAGCTGTCCCTTCAGGGGTATCTGCAGCTTGCATTCTGTTTTGGCTTACCAACATAGTTTACCAGCATCAACAAACATGCGCCCCTCCCCCCAACTGGAAGTAGTCAGGATTTCTGGATGCCTCTGCTCCAACCATATAGTATTCCCTCCAAAAAGATTTGGGGAAGCCAGCAGCCTTGATCCATCCGTATTAATCAGGAGCTCAGCCAGCAAATGAAAACCAAGACACTTTGTCATTTACTCTGCAATGCTCTCTAGGAAACTTTCTTAGAGTGTTGCAGCACTGGAGCTGGTATCCAGGCAGGAGATAATCTGTACATCTGTCCCTTAGGCGGTTCCCCATTTTGCTCCCTTCCTTTGTCCTACCAGGAGAGGACACAAGGTGGTTATGAGCCTTTTACAAGGAGAGACGAGGGTGCAAACGATCATACCATGACCAGCACTCCGCCACCTAGGGCGACCCAAATGAAGCCCCACCACTGGTAGGGAAGAGAGGGATACACAAACAGCCAGACTCCCCAGACCCAGTCTGCTGGTCTGGGGATTGTACAGAGAATCATCCCAAATCCTCTGGTGCCCCCTACACCAGGGAGTAAGAAAGGACAAACTTGTCTTAGCCTCTTTCTTACCTTAGGGTCAGAGTCTGCAGGTGTCCCAGACCTTCTTCCTGCTTATAGTCTCCACCAGAGATTTTACCAGCACAGGACAGAATGGCTTCAACCATCTTCTCTGTAGCCCTGAAAGGTCAAGTAGTGCGGATCCCGGTCTGGCGCTGTGGATCAGACGCCTCTTCTTGGGACAGTGCATGGAGCTTGCAGCCCCAGCCACTAGGTCAGTGTTTGCTACCAATAACATGGCCGCCCTGCAAGCATCAGGACACCACTAGACCGCACTGTCCCCCGGAAGACTCATTGAGTCAAAATCGCACACTACCAGTGTACCTGAACTACAGGCACCACTGTTGACCGGACTCCCTTGGAGAGAGGGGGGTCTCCTGGAGTAAAAGTTCAAGGCTCCTTTTCCAGGGCAGCCTGAACAAGCCCAAGCCACATGCACCCCCAGGTTCACTGCCCCTGTTCTGGGATGCTGTGCCTGGGATGCCCCTGCCACCTGGCACGAAGGCCATAAAAATAACAAACTTCTTTAGAGTTCTTGTCAGGCCGGAGGAAACACATATACTGAGGTACTGCTGGTGAGCAGTCTTTTTATAATGTGGATCATGTGTTTCCTGTTAGGTGGGAGGAGCCTCTCGCTTTGTAAGCCGTCCTGGAAGATGACTTGGAAAAATAACACCCAACATACCCATAATCATGACTGCGTACGTGGGTGACTGAAGACTTGGCACCACAACCATATATTGCCTCTGTCAGAAGCAGTTCACTTACCGCCACAGCCAGATTCACAGTCCACACACATGGCCTCTCAGATCACGACCAGTGACTAGGTCTCAGTCTGTGCCCCTTAAATAAGAGGATGAAGACAGTGAGAATGAAGAGATGGGGATGGATTGGCTATGGCCTTCCCAACAAACAGGGTCTGTCACCCCCCCCCCCCTTCTTCTCCTCCCAAGGCGACCGACACCAGGATGCTCAGACCAGAAGCTCCTGAGTTTGTGCACCAAAGTCCACCTTTTGAAGAGCTGGAATACCCCCAGTCTTCCATGCTGGCAGCAGGTCCTGAAGACCTTCCATACCTCATCCAAGAGGAATCTGAATCCGATGTGCAGGAAGAGGAAGATAAGGCTGGTGAAGCAGAGGAGACCAGTGTGCCTATAACTCCAGAGCCTAAAAAACAGAGAGAGTGAAGAGCTATTCACCTACCTAAGAGACTGACCTATGATACTCTGGGTGAAAGCTCTGAGGAAGATGTTTCACTTCAAAAAGGACTATTGAGGTGCCTGTTTCTTCCACCACAGATTTGGTGGAGAACAACCCCAACTGACCCCCTGGCACATCTGGCTGGGCCATACCAATTAAGGTAGCCTGTAGGCAGGACAACTTCCCTTCCTATGCTAATTGGTGGGAGGTTCCTCTGCCAGGTTTTTATACTAGTGTAAATTGTTTGCTTTCCTGTGCATACAAACTTTTTTTTTCCCCTTGTAAATGTACAGCATGTAACAGGTTACAGACTCTTTACCTCCTTTGGAGGACTAAAGGTTCTTTGGTGGGGGGAGTGTGTAGCAGGTACCTTTTGACTCTGCCAGTCTCTCCAGCATAAGTTTTTCTCCCTACACACACACACACAAGGATCAGATTACACTGCACTTGTACTGTGTTCCTATGGGGAGAACAGTTACAAGAGCCAAGGAAAGAGGCTTTTACAAGCAGCATGCAGCAGAATGATTCTTGGGAGGCACGTGTGCCAGAGGGGACTGAGGCTGTTATTGGGGTTGAGAGGCAGAGTAACAGACAGAACATACTAAGCAGCTCCTATGGGTGTAGTGCTACATGTTTAACCACTTCCCGACCGCCTGCCGTGTTTTCAGTCAGGTTGCTGTGCACGAATCGCAGTAAAAATACGCGATCTACAAACGGCCACACTCCTTAGGAGTGTGCCCGCGGCTCGGGTGGACCCGATGTCCGCTGGCGAGCTGCGATGAGCGGCCACAGGCAAAGAGCGGGGAACCGCCGATGTAAACACAGCAGTTCCCCGCTCTGTTAGTGCAGGCATGGGAGAGCTACTGATCCCTGTCACTGGAATCAGTTAGATCTCTCATGCCCATGGTAGCCCAACCCCCCCACAGTGAGGACACACCCAGGGAACACAGTTAACCCCTAGCTCCCCCCCCCCCAGGTTAACCCCTTCACTGCCAATGACATTTATACAGTAATCAGTGGACATTTAAATTTCTGATCGCTGAATGTCATTGGTCCCAAAAAAGTGTCAAAAATGTCCGACATGTCTGCTGCAATATCACAGTACCGCTAAAAATCGTAGATCAACCCCATTACTAGTAAAAAATAAAAAAATAAATAAAAACCCCAGAAATGAATTCTCATCATCCGTAAACGTGGCCACTTTTGCGCAAACCAATAAACGCCAATTGTGATTTTTTTTTTTTATCACAAATATGAGGAAGAATATAAATCGGCCAAAACCGGTGAAAAAAAATGTTTTTTTTATATTTTTTTTTTGGATTTGAATTTTAGCAAAAAGTAAGAAATTTGGGTTTTTTTGCAAAATTGTCCCTCTTCTTTTGTTTATAGCGGCGATCAGAAATGACGCAGAGGCGATCAAATACCACCAAAAGACAGCACTATTTGTGGGGAAAAAAGGACGCAAATTTTGTTTGGGTGCAACGTCGCACGACCGCGCAATTGTCAGTTAAAGCGACGCAGTGCCGAATCGCAAAAAGTGCTCTGGTCCTAAAGCTGGAAAACCTTCCGGTTGGTAAGTGGTTAAACCTGAAACAATGACAAAACCCCCAAAATACCATGCACTGCTAGCTATGGTTAGGTTCAAGGAACACCCTAGTTCCATGACTAACATTACATTGGTATCCTTTAGGACAAAGAAACATACTTGTCTATGTCCCAAATAATACCCAGGTGCTTCCTTCTCAGCAATGATCTCTCCAGAGGCGGCTCTAGGCTTTGTGAGGCCTTAGGCAAAACCTAGACACGAGGCCCTACTCACGCCCATAATGGGAAAAAGAATTCAAGCTATAAAAAAATTAACTTTATAAATCGCATATAATTAAGAGCTTTAAAGTGCTGGTGTCTGTACTCTCTATCTCATTGCTGGTGTCCGTGTCAAATTAGGCGGTTGCGAGGCCCCTGTGAGTGTGAGGCCTAATTTGCCTAATTAGAGAGCCGCCTCTGGATCTCTCCATCCAGAACACAGAGCGAAACATCTTCCCAACATTTCTTGTTCACCACTGCATACTGACCTGGCATACAAAGGACATCATGGCCATGCTTCCGACAGAGGGAAATATCAACCTGCCTCCAGCTTCCATCCTCTCTGATCACATGTGGGCAATTTAGCCACAGAGGCAACAAGGTAGAATCCCCAATCAGTAAGCCCATTGATACCACAGAATATACAGATTGAGTCTGCACTTCTGTATATGGGATCAACAAAGAAGCACAACACCTGTCATAATCCAAACTAGCCCATCCAGGCATTAGACCACCACTTTGGATTAGTGTAACCAATGTGTTTTGACAAAATCTTACTGAGCTGTAAAGCTAACTCCTAAGGCCACTGTCCCTCATACAGAGACTGCATCTTGATGTTGGTTGATAATTCCGCCTGCCCCTTCGTGCACGCCAGAGGCCCTGACACATATTTGCTTTGTACCACCACACTCTCTACCAACCCCTCAAAATGATAGATAAACTCTTGAGCCACTTAAACCTGGGTATTTATGTGACTTTGTTGAATGTTATTAAGGATGTCATTAATGCCTCTCTGAGTAACAAAGCCCTGCTTACTGTCTGAAGCTATGGCTGAGAGTTTGTTCCTCAGGATACTGACATCCACTTCATTAATAACACCCATCCCTGCTCCTATTCCTCCCAATATAGTGCTGAACACATCCCTTCTCTTTCGGTTACTTCTCAGAAATAAGCGTCCTGAATGAGCTTCATTCTGTGTCTGCACATCTCTGGGAGTAAGCCACTGGTACAATGACCGCACTTGATTCAGTGTATATTCAGCACATATAGGGTAATAGGTTTTTATCAACCACTGTGAGACGTTGAAATGCCATGTGGTGAAGTCATACTGTACCCTGGTGGCCAGCGTTTGGGAAGAGCTTAGATCTATTTGCAGTGGTTCCCCTTTCTCCAACGGAGCATGTTTTATGAGTAGACACTGGCATCATCTGTGTAGGGTTCCAACTGCTTAGGTGAGACATCAACCAGGTGTATCTCCCCTATGTCCAACTCTGGTGTCCCACATGTCCCGTGACCGATAACCTCTCTATAGGACTGCTAAAATTGAGACACCGCCCCAAGGGAATTTTTGCTCCATTTGATGTGTCATCTGGAGCTCCCTAGCCTGGCCAACAGACACCTTACTATGCATAAGTGTCAGCCTCCTGGGTACCTGCGCCATATTCATTCAGGTATGTCGAAACATGTCACACATTAAAAACATATTTTCTTACTTTCAATTCCTCACCAAAAAAAAAAAAACATTTTACATTTCTTGTTCTGAAGGATTGGATATGTTATATTCCTTCCCTAGCCTCCAACTCATTGCATTTGTATTCACAGTATGTTTAAATTCATAAATGATGGGAGAGATATGTTCCACAAGTCTTGTTGATGGGCAGAGTGTCACGTACCTCGTGGTTGAGTCTGACTTATGCAGTGGGCAACCTCTTTTTACTATCCTGATTCGGGAACCCCTGATAGAGAGGACAGGCGGCTTGGGAGTGCAGGATGGCACGAGGGCTGAGATGGCTCACTGGCACGAACTGGGTAGTCCTTCCAAGCTCGTGCAAGATGGTAGAATGGTGATACAGGCTGGGTCAGCAACAGTCGGCAATTCAGTGTTGGTGGGGCAGACAGAAGAGTAGTCGGGTACAGGCAGGGTCAATAACAGGCTGGCAGCAGAAGTACACAAGGATCAGGCAGTAGGATGGTCATGGACAAGCCGGGGTCGGTGCAGGTGGAGATCAAGAATAGTCAAGGGCAAACTGGGTCACTGGTAACAGGAAACTCAGGGAATCAGGTCTGTGGAGTCACGGGTAAGGCTGTAGAATGGAGAGCATCGGCTGCCAGGTACCAACTGTTCAAATAGACTGTTCGGGGCTGGGGGACGCCCGGTATGCGCGCACGCACCTGCCACGTGTGCGGGCGTCTGCGCATAGGACTTCCTACAGGATTGGCATGTCTTTCCTGACACTGCCCCCCCCCAAGGATGCCCAACCGGGCCATCTTGATTGGGTGACTTCTTTTAAATGATTTGATAAGTTCTTTGGCATGTATGTGGCTTTCGGGCTCCCAGGAATTCTCTTCTGGGCCGTAGCCCTTCCATTTGATCAAGTACTGGATGCAGTTACCCCTCTTCATGCAGTCAATGATGGTATCCACCTCAAATTCCTCATCCCGTCTACTAATATCGGCTCTGGTGGCTCCGTATTCCGTCCCGAAAAGGGATCCAAAGTTACAAGTTTTAGTAGGGTCACATGGAAAATAGGATGGATCCGCAAGGACTGAGGGAGTTCGAGTTCAAAGGTTACTCTGTTCATTTTCCTTTTGACCGGGAAGGGTCCGATGAATTTAAGGCTGAATTTTTTTATACAGGCATGCCATCTTCAAATTGGTTGTGGCCAACCAAACCCGTTCACCATGTTCCAGATTCAGTTCCCTCCTTTTCCTGTCGAACGCTTCTTTGTAGCGTTCCTGAGATTTGGCCATTGTCTCCTGAAGAAGCTTGCTGTTATCTTGCAGGAACCTCACTGCTTTCTGTAACACTGGCACCGGACTTTCAGGCATAAAATTAAGTGCAAAGGACGGGTGGAAGCCGTAGTTCACGAAGAACGGGGATTGCCCCGTGGCCGAGTGGACGGTGTTGTTATACACAAACTCGGTACATGGTAGCAGTGAGGCCCAATCATCCTGCGAAAAGGAGTAGAAACAGCGCAGGTATTGCTCTAAGGTCTGGTTAGTCCTTTCAGTTTGACCGTTGGTCTGTGAATGGTAGGAAGCTCCATTCCTAGAGAGGCACAGAGAGCCTTCCAAATTCTCGAAGTAAATTGTACTCCCCTATCGGGTACAATGTTCCTTGGGACCCCGTGGAGTCTGATGATCTCTGGGATGAAAGTTTCCGCCGTTTCAGGGGCAGTAGGTGTGCTCTTCATAGGGAGGAAATGAGCCATCTTTGTAAGCCGGTCCATCACCACGAAGATGGCAGAATACCCTTCAGATGGGGGTAGCTCTACAATAAAGTCCATAGCAATCATGGAACAAGATTTCGTTCAAAGAAGGAAAGAGGTGTATGGCGCTCACCTGATCATTAAACTCCTACTACTTATAAAACTGGGTGAATACAAATATGTGCTTAATCCTTTAAAACAAATATAAACCTCCTCAGGCAAAGTAGTGATACAATGGTTACTTAGTAACCCACGCAGGTGTTGTTACTTCAATAAAAATAAATAATCAAAAGATATATATGAAAAAAAAAAATCAAAAATCTGTGCAAATGTTTTAAGGTTATGCAGCCCACCTCAATCGCAAATGCTCGCAGCCACCTGGGATCAACACATAAAACAAAATTTTCCTTCAAAGAAGGAAAGAGGTGTATGGCGCTCACCCTTAGACTTTTACTACTTCTAAGAATAGGTTAATGAAAATATGTGCTTAATCCTTTGGAACAAATATAAACATCCACAAACAGAGTAGTGATACAATGGTTACTTTGTAACCCACACAGATAATATTACTTCTATATCCCAAAGTTCTGATCTCAAAAGCAGAATCAAAGGAAACAATGTATCCTTTTAAAGTTCCCTGTTGTTTGTCTTCATCTGCTCACCACTCACAGATGAGGGAAGTTCCTTTCTTACTCTTCAGACTGATTTTACAGCTCTCACTGTCAATCTGCTCACCTCATGCAAAATAATAAAGGCTCACATAGCGTAACATCGTTTAGCTGATGCCAGAGAATGCTAAAAATGAATGTATTTACACTCACGTTTGCTGGTGCCACTTGATCGGCACAAATCGTCTCAACATGTGCAGGTTACCAAATATGTGTCTCCACAGCGTGCGCTCCACACCTAGAGGAAATCAGAGCCATCTAGCTCTCAGGCTGAAAGTGACTTCAGACACGGGCGTTGCTTCTATGCATTTCGTGTTCTAGTATGAACACATCATCAGGAAGTGCGCCCTCTGTGTCATCATGGGTCATTTAAATAGATGGAAAAACTCCAGGATTGGTTAATATTATTTAAAGACCCAGTCTCATTAAAAATCAACATAGAGACAAAGCTATATAGATATGGCTCTCACCTGTCATCTTAGGTGATGAGCTCCAATATTATAACATTTTAAAATTTTATTATTACACAATCTAAGATAAAAGAAAAATAAATGGAAAAACTTCTTTACACAAAACTTCTCAGGTTCATCCGATCTAAATAAAATTTAGATCGTGATCCAACCGGGAAATTTAAACTTATCCAAAAAAACTTCTTTTTTCTAACTCACCACATAAGTGGGGGACTAGAAGCTCCCCAATCTTTATGTGGGTGGATAATGGTTGGATCATTATCGAAATTTTATTTAGATCGGATGAAACTGAGAAGTTTTGTGTAAAGAAGTTTTTTAAGTTTTTCCATTTATTTTTCTTTTATCTCAGATTGTGTAATAATAAAATTTTAAAATGTTATAATGTTGGAGCTCATCACCTAAGATGACAGGTGAGAGCCATATCTATATCGCTTTGTCTCTATGTTGATTGATTTTTTTAATGAGACTGGGTCTTTAAATAATATTAACCAATCCTGGAGTTTTTCCATCTATTTAAATGACCCATGATGACACAGAGGGCGCACTTCCTGATGATGTGTTCATACTAGAACACGAAATGCATAGAAGCAACGCCCGTGTCTGAAGTCACTTTCAGCCTGAGAGCTAGATGGCTCTGATTTCCTCTAGGTGTGGAGCGCACGCTGTGGAGACACATATTTGGTAACCTGCACATGTTGAGACGATTTGTGCCGATCAAGTTGCACCAGCAAACGTGAGTGTAAATACATTCATTTTTAGCATTCTCTGGCATCAGCTAAACGATGTTACGCTATGTGAGCCTTTATTATTTTGCATGAGGTGAGCGGATTGACGGTGAGAGCTGTAAAATCAGTCTGAAGAGTAAGAAAGGAACTTCCCTCATCTGTGAGAGGTGAGCAGATGAAGACAAACAACAGGGAACTTCAAAAGGATACATTGTTTCCTTTGATTCTGCTTTTGAGATCAGAACTTTGGGATATAGAAGTAATATTATCTGTGTGGGTTACAAAGTAACCATTGTATCACTACTCTGTTTGTGGATGTTTATATTTGTTCCAAAGGATTAAGCACATATTTTCATTAACCTATTCTTAGAAGTAGTAAAAGTCTAAGGGTGAGCGCCATACACCTCTTTCCTTCTTTGAAGGAAATTTTTTTTCATAGCAATCATGGTCCAGGGATTTCTGGTACTGGGAGTGGGTTCAGCAGACCCCAGGCCCTGGCCTTACTACCCTTATTTCTGGCACACACGAGACAGGATTCTACATACTTTTTGCAGTCTATTTGTGGCCACCAGAAGGAGTGTTGCAGGAGTTCCAAAGTCTTCCATGTGCTGAAGTGCCCAGCTAATTTATTATCGTGACAGATTTTCAGGACCGGTAGTTGTAGACCCTCTGGTATAAAAACCTTGTCGTTGTGCCACAACAGACCATCCTTCGTAATTAGCCCGTGATCCGGGGGACTGGCAGTCCTGGCCAGGGACCGTCTGATCTGGGAAAGTAGATCCTCCTGGGACAGCAGGAAGTTGCCAGGCTGCAGAATTGTGTCTAGGGACCAGGGGCTCCCGGGTTCGCCGAACATCCTGGACAGTGCATCGGGCCTAGTGTTTTTCATTTCAGGCCGAAATGTGAGGTGGAACGAGAACCTGGAGAAGAAGAGTGGCCATCGGGCCTGACGTGGTTTAAGTCTTTTCGCTGTCCTCAGGTATTCAAGGTTTTTGTGGTCTGTATAAATTAAAATGGAGGGAGCTGCCCCTTCCAAAAGATAGTGCCACTCCTCTAGTGCTGATTTAATTGCCAAGAGCTCTCTGCCCCCCATCGTAATTCCTTTCTGGTGCCGATAGCTTGTGTGAAAATAATGCTACGGGGTGCAACAGTGCCTTGGGGCCTTATCTTTGAGAGATGACTGCCCGATAGCAGTTTCCGAGGCATCTACCTCCAAGATATAGGGCAGGATGGGATCGGGTTGTCTCAAAACAGGTGCAGATGTGAACAGGTGTTTCAATGTGTCGAAAGCCGACTGAGCCTCGGTGGTCCAGCGGAATCGGGTGTTCTGCTTAGTTAATTGGGTGATTGGTGAGATGATGGCTGAGAACCCCTTTATGAATTTCAGGTAAAATTGGCAAAGCCAATGAAGCGTTGGACCCCTTCCTTGTCCTCCGGCTCAGGCCAAGTTAAGATAGCTGAGACTTTTTGTGGATCCATGGTGATGCCTGATACTGATATGACTATTCCTAGGAATGAAAACCTGGAATATTTGAAGTCACATTTTTCAGCTTTGGCATAAAGCCCATGCTGCCGGAGACGGCTCAGGACACTAGTAATGTGATTGCGGTGTTCAGCCAGTGAGTTGGAGAGTATCAGGATGTCATCCAGGTAGATGATGATGAACAGATCCAAGTAATCTCTGAAAATGTCATTGACAAAATGTTAAAACTTTGCCGGAGCGTTACACAGTGACCAAGTATTCATGCTGCCCAAAGTGGGTACGGAAAGCGGTCTTCCATTCATCACCATCCTACATACGGACCAGATTATATGCTCCTGGGAGGTCCAACTTGGTGAACACAGTTGCAGAGCCTAATCGCTGGAAAAGTTTGGGCACTAGAGGCAGAGGGTAACAGTTCTTCATCGTGATCTTGTTGAGTTCCCGGGAGTCGATGCAGGGTCGGAGCGCGTGGTCCTTTTTTTCAACAAAGCAGATGCCTGCCCTGGCTGGCAATGTGGAAAGACGAATGAAACCCTTTTTTAGGTTGTCGTCCAGGTAGGTCTTGAGGGCAGCTAGCTCAAGTTCGGACAGTGGGTAGATCTGTCCGAAGGGGACCTCTGCCCCGGGAAGGAGTTTGATCCGACAGTCGTAAGGTCTGTGGGGCGGCAGGCACTCTTTCTTGCTGAAGACGTCTAAAAAGGCATGGTATGCCAAGGGAACAAACCGACAAGTCTCAGGATCGGGATCCGCGTCCAGGCATAACAGAGCATTACTCTCCTGATTTGGGAACCCCTGGTAGAGAGGACAGGCGGCTTGGGAGTACAGGATGGCACGGCTGAGATGGCTCACTGGCCTGAACTGGGTAATCCTTACAAGCTCGTGCAAGATGATAGAATGGTGATACAGGCTGGTTCGGCAACAGTCGAGCAATGCAGTGTTGGTAGGGCAGGCAGAAGAGTAGTCGAGTACAGGCAGGGTCAATAACAGGCTGGCAGCAGAAGTACACAAGGATCAGGCAGTAGGATGGTCGTGGACAAGCCGGGGTCGGTGCAGGCCAAGATCAATGGAGTGCCCGCCGCGAGCTCCAGGAGTGTGGCTGCAGGTCGGGCAGACACCAAGTCCACCGGTGACCTGGGATCGTTTACAATAGGAGAAAAGCAGGGAACCGCCAATGTAAACATGGCGATTTCCCGCTCTGACAGGGGACATAACACTGATCTACTGATTCCTGTCACCAGGATCAGTTAGTTCTGTTATTTCCCTGCCAGACCAGCCCCCACACAGTTAGAACATGCCTAGGGAACACAGTTAACCGCTTCATTGCCCCCTGCAGCTTAACCCCTTCCCTGCCAGTGACATTTATACAGTAATCAGTTGCTATTTTTAGATCTGATCGCTGTATAAATGTCAGTGGTCCCAAAAAAATGTTGAAAATGTCCGACATGTCCGCCGCAATACCAGAGTCCCTATAAAAATTGCAGATCGCCACCATTACCAGTAAAAAGAAAAAATAGTAAAAACGCAATAAATAAATTCTCATGGTTTGTAAACACGGCAACTTTTGCACAAACCAAACAATAAACGCAAATTGCGATTTTTTTTTTACCACAAATATGTAGAAGAATATATATCGACCAAAACTGAGGAATACATTTGTTTTTTTATATATTTTTTTATATAGGTATTTTAGCAAAAAGTAAGAAATATTGGGGGGTTTTTTTGCAAAATTTACGCTCTTTTTTTTGTTTATAGCGGTGATCATAAGTGACGCAGAGGTAATCAAATACCACCAAAAGAAAGCTCTATTTGTGCGAACAAAAGGAAAGGACGCCATGACCGCGCAATTGTCAGTTAAAGCTACGCAGTACCGAATCGCAAAAAGTGCCCTGGTCCTAATGTGAGAAATCCTTCTGGGGCTGAAGTGGCTAAACTGGATCCCCATGATCAGAAAAAAAAAATGAATGCTGTTCTCCAACAATTCTTATTTTAAATGCAAAAGCAAAAGAAAAATGCATTTATATGTCACTCAAGGCCTATGCACTAACCCCCTTTCAGGTGGACAAAACCTAAACATTTTGGAATTTTTTTCCACCTAAATAAAAATAAAAACAAAAAAAAGCTACAGTAACTCCAGCGGCTAATATGGCTTTCTTGTCTTCAACAAACCTCAGTCCGCTGTTAATTTAGAGCATGGTCAATGACCCCCGTTTCAGGTGGACTAAACCTAACAATTTGGAGTTTTCCACCTGAACAAAAAGCAAAAAATAATTTAAAAAAATGAATAAAAAATAAAAATAAACTAATAACAAAACATAATAAAAAAAATACCAAAAAAGAGAGGGAAAAAAATAATAAGAAAAAATTAAAATATAAAAATCCAGAGGCTTATCCTTGAAAATACTAAAAATACCTCAAGGTCCTCCATAATATTCCAAAAATTAAGGCCAAATTAAAAGACTTGCATCTAAACCTTATTCATAGCAAAGAAACATTAACCAGACAATTCTTGCCATCAATGCAACTCACTAAGGGCTGCTAACAAAAGATTTGTTTCCCCCAGTGCTATACCTGTGGGAAAATGAGGCTACCTCCATTTCAGTCTATTCATCTGATCCATATACAAATGTCTTTCCTGCCTTAACTGACTATTTTCAGTTTGTAGTTTCAGCATTTGGGTTTTAAAGGGTACACAAGTTTGATAACTATGGCCTCTATGCCTTGCTACCCCATCTTGCAGAATAAACTTCATACTGCCTGGTGTAGTTTTAGGGTAGTGTGATTTTCTTTGCATATTTTTATTATTAGACACCAAACAATACCTAGAAATTATGTGACAAAGTGCTCAGCCCTATCACGTAATAGTGATTGTAATAATTTATTGCATTGTGACAGCAGCTGTTGCAGAAATAGTTATCCGTGACTATTAAACAATTATGTGACAAAGTGCTCAGTGCTATCACTTAATAGTGAATGTGTATATACAATTAATTAAACTTGTGTCGTAAATCAAACCACATTAACTTTCAGTAACTTTCAATAACTGCATTTGACTCAAATATATAGCTGTGCAAAAAATATCAATGCAAAAAATATATATAAATAATATATAGCAAATAGTGCTCCAACCAGGTGTCAATACTCCAATCCCATGTGTCTCAAGGCTGTACACAAACAATACATATATGTGTCTCTTTCTCAAAAATGCAAATAAATATTGAACGTGTCCCACTTAAAAAACAAAAATGTGACAGTCTCATTAGGTCTTCAATCTTTTTCAATGCCTCTTGTTGTTAATATAATTATGATATCCTTCCACCAATAACCAGTGCTATTGTGATGTTGCAGATAAAATGTGTGACTTGTATTATCTCTGCGCTCTTTAAGTGCTCTAGCCTCTCACCTGAGTGTGCTAGGGCTTTAGCACATAAAGATTTATTTGTTAGGATGGTGTAATAGCAATACTTTCACCACTGGGGGTCTCTCTATGCTCCTATGGAGCCCTCTTCACTTCTATGGGACGCTTGGTTCCTCCGAGCCTCAGTCGCCCATTGTAGTCTCAGTATATGTGGAAGAAGGGTTCACAAATTCACAACGAACGACAGATTGCAAAAGATAGTAAGACAAATCCCAAAAAATTCTTCAAATATATTAATAGTAAAAAGGTCAGGTCTGAGCATGTAGGCCCTTTACAAAATAATCTAGAGTGTGTGACTGGGGAGAGAAGGCAAACTTATTAAATACTTTCTTCAGCTCTGTGTATACAAAGGAGCATGGGGGAGCTCATGTCCACGTCGGGGTTGGTAGTGACACAGCCCCAAATGATCCACAATGGCTCAAAAGTGAAATGGTCCAGAAGTATTTAGACTGAATAAAGGTAGATAAAGCACCTGGACCAGATGGCATCCATCATCGGATCCTAAAGGAATTCAGCTCTGTCATTTCAAAGCCATTATATCTCATTTTTAGGGACTCCTTAATGACTGGAATAGTACCACTGGATTGGCGTAGGGCCAATGTGGTGCCCATATTTAAAAAGGGATCAAAGTCTTTACCAAGTAACTATAGACCTGTTAGTTTAACTTCTATAGCTGGGAAGATACTGGAGAGTTTAATAAAAGACCACATAGATGAGTTCTTGTTGGATAAAAAGATTTTAAGCAACAGACAGCATGGATTCATGAAAGACAGAAGTTGTCAAACAAACCTGATTTCTTTTTATGAGGAGGTAAGTAAAACCTTGGACAGAGGGGTGGCTGTGGACCTGGTATGCTTGGATTTTGCAAAAGCGTTTGACACCGTTCCCCACACACGGCTAATGTGTAAGGTAAAGTCTACAGGTTTGGAAAGATCAATTTGTAAATGGATAGAAAACTGGCTAAAAGACCGTATTCAGAGAGTAGTGGTTAATGATTCTTATTCCGAATGGTCTAAGGTTATCAGTGGTGTACCCCAAGGTTCAGTGTTGGGACCCTTACTTTTCAATATATTTATAAATGATATTGGGTCTGGGATTAAAAGTACCATTTCAGTGGTTGCCTCTCTTACATGCCAGTTACTTTTCCATATTATTTTGAACATTACACTGCTTTAACAAATTGTAACAAATCATTAAATTGGTGGGTTAAAGCGTTCTCTGCGGAAGTGTTAAAGTTAGCAAAGGCATGCTTTTTAAGGAACATTCCAATGACCTCCATTGCTATGCTAATTATGTTCACACTGACACTCGTCTGACCAGTCTGCACTAGCCGCAGACCTAAGACACACACAGACACATAGACAAAGCTGTTTAAAAACCAACACGGGCTTGTAGTTCCACAGGAGAATGATACTATTAAATCAGTGCCCTATGCTCTCCTTACTACCAATTGTAACCCCCTTATCTCAGCTCTTAGGCCACATGGAACTTTTATTGGAACCACAAAAAATATATATGTATAAAATATATTCTATATTTCTCCCACTTTCTCCTCAAAGATGTATGGTTTATCCTATACAGTTGCAGGGTACATCAGTTAACCAAGGGCGATTAGCCCTTCAAATTTGCACAATTGAACAGCTAACAGGCCTAAAATAATTTGCATTAACAATACTAAAACTTTAACACATACACATATACCAGCTAAAATCCTCACCAGATCTGCGCATCTGATTCCTGATGAAATGTTTCACAGAACTTTCAGGACCACTCCAGCAGGGCTTCAGAAATCACAAACCAGTGCAAATCTTTTCCACAGTAGAGAAATACTTTCAGTTCTGGGTCTCTTGTAGAGTAGGGATGGGCAAACGGTACGGCTCAAACATAAGTTTGGGCTGAACTTTCGTTGCAGCGCTAAACAGTGCATTGCAAGCCCTGATTGGATGAAGCAGTGAAAGCTTCAGTCAATCAATGCACAGAGCACTGTCAGAGTCATGATTGGACACTGTCATCATGACTTTATCCAATCATGGCTCATTCCTGCCCCACATTATAAAAGTATTATTTCAATGGCAGCCATTTTCAGTGTGAGTTTGGCGTGGAGAGAGATAGATAGAATAGGGCTCTGTTCAGTGCTATTAGTTAGTGAGTGTGCTATACTGTGCTATTGTGCTACAATTGTCAGTGTAGAATATTAGTTTAGTGTCAGTCTAGGGATAGTGTGAGTGTAGCGAGGAGGATCATCATTCACCTTTGCATAGTGTGCAGCTAGAGTAGGGACAGCTCAGATAGTTTCAGTGTAGTGTAGTGAGACCGTGTCATTCACACATGCATTAGTATATATCTAGAAAAGGGACAGCTCAGATAGTTGCAGTGTAGTGTAGTGAAACCGTGTGTCAGGATCTGTGTCCTTGCTTGGGTCACCTGCTGGTGGCAGTGTTTGGAAAACCAAATGGTGTAGTTCTGGTGGCCACCAGCGGGTGTCTCCCAGGAGATTGAGCTTACAGGTCATTAAGCTGCACCTGATGGGTCTGCTGGGTCCATATAAGCCCGCCTTGTTCCCTGTCCCAATGCTTCGGTATTTTCCCTGCAAGCTCTGTCCATTCCTGAATTTGACCTGCTCTGATCTCTGATCCTGCGCCAGCTGTCCAGCCTGCTGATCCTGTGCCTGTTGATCCTGTGCCCACTGTCCAGCCTGCTGATCCTATGTCCATTGTTCCTGTGCCAGCTGTCCAGCCTGCTGTTTCTGTGCTCGCTGTCCAGCCTGCTGATCCTATGTCCGTTGTTCCTGTGCCAGCTGTCCAGCCTGCTGTTCCTGTGCCCGTTGATCCTGTGCCAGCTGTCCAGCCTGCTGTTCCTGTGCCAGCTGTCCAGCCTGCT
>BLSH010026954.1:180218-191793 GCA_018402905.1 Glandirana rugosa | reverse complement strand
CCGGAAGCCGCTCCTCAAGGAGGGGGAACTGTCAGGATCTGTGTCCTTGCTTGGGTCACCTGCTGGTGGCAGTGTTTGGAAAACCAAATGGTGTAGTTCTGGTGGCCACCAGCGGGTGTCTCCCAGGAGATTGAGCTTACAGGTCATTAAGCTGCACCTGATGGGTCTGCTGGGTCCATATAAGCCCGCCTTGTTCCCTGTCCCAATGCTTCGGTATTTTCCCTGCAAGCTCTGTCCATTCCTGAATTTGACCTGCTCTGATCTCTGATCCTGCGCCAGCTGTCCAGCCTGCTGATCCTGTGCCTGTTGATCCTGTGCCCACTGTCCAGCCTGCTGATCCTATGTCCATTGTTCCTGTGCCAGCTGTCCAGCCTGCTGTTTCTGTGCTCGCTGTCCAGCCTGCTGATCCTATGTCCGTTGTTCCTGTGCCAGCTGTCCAGCCTGCTGTTCCTGTGCCCGTTGATCCTGTGCCAGCTGTCCAGCCTGCTGTTCCTGTGCCCGCTGATCCTGTGCCAGCTGTCCAGCCTGCTGTTGCTGTGCCTGCTGTCCGGCCTGCTGACCCTGTGCCTGCCGCCCAGTGTGACGACCCTGTGCCTGCCGCCCAGTGTGACGACCCTGTGCCTGCCGATCCAGTGCCCACTACCCAGTGTGACAACCTGGTGCCCGCTGATCCCGTGCCTGATGACCCAATGCCTACTACCCAGTGTGATGATCGCGTGCCTGTTGTTCCAGTGCCTGTGGATGTTTGGCTACCCAATGCCCAGCTTGCCACTGTTTTCCCCCGGCTTGATGCCCAGGCTGATTTTGATGTCCCTGTGTTGCCTGCCCCCGCTGGTTTCAGGCCCGATGTCTGGCTAGCTGTTGGTACTGGACTCAGACCTCCAGACCCTGGTGGTGGTGGGTTTGTTCCAGTACCTGACTTGGGTGACACGCCGCCCAGCAGGTTAAAGATCTCTGGTCAGATAAGGGTAATAGAGTCCACAGACATGGAGGGGAAACTTTGCCGGACTGTTCCTGCACCCACAAGGACTCTCCAGTTAACAGCAGAATGGAGCGTCCGGAAGCCGCTCCTCAAGGAGGGGGAACTGTCAGGATCTGTGTCCTTGCTTGGGTCACCTGCTGGTGGCAGTGTTTGGAAAACCAAATGGTGTAGTTCTGGTGGCCACCAGCGGGTGTCTCCCAGGAGATTGAGCTTACAGGTCATTAAGCTGCACCTGATGGGTCTGCTGGGTCCATATAAGCCCGCCTTGTTCCCTGTCCCAATGCTTCGGTATTTTCCCTGCAAGCTCTGTCCATTCCTGAATTTGACCTGCTCTGATCCCTGCTCTGCGATCCAGACCCAGAGACCTGATTCCTGTACCTGCTTCCTTGCTCTCCTTCTGTTCCCAGTACCTGGCTCCCTGTTCCCCTTATCTGGCATCCCTGGTTGCTTATTATATATGTGTGTTTTCTTCGTTTGTATTTAATTAGTCAGATAGTTAGGTGTTTATTTTGGGGTTTGGTGTGTTTTCATCTTTTACTTGCTCATTTATGTTTGGTGGTGTTTTGGTGTTTGAAGTGTGCTATTTGTGTAATAAGTATCTTCATATTTTCAACTTATACCTGGTCCTGATTCCTTTAAGTGCAGCCAACTGATCTGACCATCCCTGCTGGATACCTGCATATGGTATCCCTGACACCGTGTCACTAATCTTTACATGTGTGTATAGCTAGAGTAGGGACAGTTCAGATAGCGCCAGTGAAGTGATGGTTGAGCACCATATTTTTAATTGCTTTACTGCAAGTTTAACACCATTTACTTCTGTGTGCATTACTGCCAGTTTAACGCTATATAGTTCTGTGTGCATTGCTGCCAGTTTAACGCCATATAGTTTTGTGTGTTACTGCACGTTTAACGCCATTTACTTCTGTGTGCATTACTGCCATTTTAACGCCATATAGTTTTGTGCATTACTGCAAGTTTAACGCCATTTACTTCTGTGTGCGTTATTGCAAGTTGAACGCCATATAGTTCTGTGTGCGTTACTGCCAGTTTAACGCCATATAGTTTTGTGCGTAACTGCAAGTTTACCGCCATATAGTTCTGTGTGCTTTTCTTCCAGTTTAACGCCATATAGTTTTGTGTGCATTACTGCCAGTTTAACGCCATATAGTTTTGTGCGTTACTGCCAGTTTAACGCTATATAGTTTTGTGCGTTACTGCATAGTGTGAGTGCTCCAAATTAAAGTGCACCAAACACCACTTTACATTGATTAAAGTGCATCTACGTACAGATTACTTCTTCATTACATTTGCTAATAAGCACCGCCCCCTCCCTCCCAATAATGTCTGGGAGGACAACAAGGAGAAGCAGACGTTCCTGTGGCACTGTAAGGGGGGCAGCAACAAATGTGTCCACACACAAAGGTGGACATGGTCGTCAGTCCTCAGGCAGGGCATCATTTCCTCTGTTTAGTGAGTTTGCTCGTGCTATCCAGTCACAGCATGCAGAGGAGGTGGTGGACTAGCTTACTAAACCTCCCTCATCCTCCTAATCCTCTGTCATGCTAGTAGAGACAAGTGTGCAGTCCCCTGCAGTTGCCAGAGTGGATAAACCTGCCTCCTTGTCCACATTTATTCCTGCCATAGCCGCAAACTCAGCCATGGAGGAGTCAGCTGAGTTATTTGACCACAGCATCAGCCACTTGCTCCTCGATGTTGCCCAGCCATTACTGGATTCAGATGTAGGTTCTGAGGTTGAGGAAGACAGGAACATGAGCCTAGAGAGAGGGGAGAACACTGGTAGACAAATTGGCATTCATGTTCCCCCCAGCCGCAGCGTATTGCCAAGTTGTCTCCAGTGGTAATGATGATGATGGAGGAGATGGAGATGATGATGATGATGGTGATGAGGTCACTGATGCAACTTGGGTACAAGATAGAAAAGAAGAGGAAACTGAAGGTAAGGTGGCACAACCCCAAGGAGGTCGACGTCAAGAAAGAGTAGAGAGCAGCCACCCTATTCCATCATATTCTGCAGCTGTTATCTCCCGGTCCACTTCCCAAAGCTCAGCTGTCTGGGCCTTTTTCAGCACATCTGCAGCAGATCGCACTGTTGCTATCTGCAAACTGTGTCTAAGGTACATCAAATGTGGCAAAACACCAGCCATTTGAGTACCACATGATTAGCAAAGCATGCAACGTCCAACCACTCAGCCCATTGGCAAAAGCACCTAAAATCCACACAAAAGGGGCACAAATCTGTCCCCTCCTCCTCCTTACCCACTTCAGTCTGCCCCTGCTATACCAAATCATGACCTCTCAGCAGCCTCCACTGACAGGGATGATGGTATAGCACAGTGTGTCCCAGGTCCTAGCAGCACATTTGCCAGCAGCACTCCACCAGCTGTAGACTGTAACTGGCAAATTTCTCTGCCCCATCTGCTGCAGCAGAAAAAAATACAGTCCCTGGCACCCACATGCCCAGAGTCTAAATGCAAGCTTGTCAAAGCTGTTGGCTCTCCAACTTCTGCTTTTCAGCCTGGTGGATTCTGCCTCTTCCGTGAATTCGCACAATGTGCTGTACCACAATGGCAGGTTCCCAGTCGCTACTACTTATCTCGGAAGGCCGTTCCATCTCTCTACCATTACGTGGAAGGGAATGTTCTGGCATCATCGGGCAAGGCAGTCAGCCGCAAAATCCACCTCACTGCTGACACATGGTCCAGCAAGCATGGGCAGGGACAATATATATAGTTTACAGCACACTGGGTAACGTTGCTTGCAACTTGGAAGGATGCATGAGAGTGCTTGGTGCTACAGCTTGCTGTGCCCCCATGTCTCCATACAGCTGGTGGTGATGATGCCAGACATGTGAGCTTTACCCCCTCCTCCTCCTCCGCCACCTCCATGCCCTCCTCTGCAGAATTGTCCTATGAACATCAGGTACCCGCTAAGCGTCCAAAGGATTATTCTATGAGTCAGGCTAAAAGGTGCCATGCAGTGCTTCAGCTGGTGTGTCTAGGGGACAGGAACCACACGGGAACAGAGATTCTTGCAGCTCTGCAGGGACAGGCCCAGAGGTGGTTCACACCATGCCAGCTGGAGCCAGGAATGGTGGTGTGCGATAATGGCTCAAACCTCCTGTCCGCCATTAGACAGGGAAAGTTGACACATGTGCCATGCCTGGCACATGTCCTCAATTTGGTGCAGTGTTTCCTAAATACGTACCCAGGGTTGGAAGGTGTGCTAAAACTGGCCAGAAGAGTCTGTAGCCATTTCAGGTGGTCATACACAGACAGTGCTCGAATGGCTGAAATTCAGCGGGAATTCCACCTGCCCGTAAACCGCCTGATTTGTGACATGCCCACCTGGTGGAACTCGACTTTGACAACGCTGCAGCGGCTGTATATGCAGCAGAGGGCCGCCAACAAGTACCTGCACAAGTACGGCACGACGACAGGCTCAGGCTGCCTTGGCATTTTTTTTTTTATATGGAGGAAATGGCTGATCATTAAGGATGCATGCACTGTACTGTCACCATTTGAGGAGGCCACAAGGATGGTGAGCTGTGACAGTGCATGCATCAGTGACACAATCCCTGTTGTGTTCCTGCTGGAGCAGACTCTGCATGGCATTATGGACAGGGCACTAGAGGCAGAGCAGCAGGGGGAAGATGATCACTTCCTTTCCTCTCAAGGTCCACTTTATCCAAACACCATCATTCCTATGTCACAGAACACACAGAAGGAGAGAGGGGATGAGGAGGAGGATTCTGGCAGTTTCATAGGCTTCGAAGAATAGGAAGAAATGCGTCAATTTGTAAGCGATGGCTTTCCAACCCCAGGACCCTTGGGAGTAGTACGTGGCTGGGAGGAGGAAGTTCCAGATGCTGTCATCCTGAGTGACCCCAAGGAGTCTACTTTCAAAGCCTGAGAAAGGACCCAAGAATACATGGCATAAAGGAGAAGGAACATTACTGGTTGGCAACCCTCCTTGACCACTGTTATGAGGGGAAGGTCTCAGAACTCATCCCATCCCCACATAGAGTGCAGAAGATTAAATCTCTTGAGAACACATTAGAGAAGATTTTATTGAACTTTTTTCCCAACTCCAGTAGGTTACACTGTCGTGGAAAACGTAGTTGTGAGGCTTCTGTTGGTCAAGAGAGGAGCATTGGAGAAGGTGTCTGCCTAAGTGATGCATTTCAGAATTTTTTTTAGTCCTTGCCACCCAGGCCTGTCAGCTTCCACATCCCATCAGCAGCATCTGCATCACATGGTGGACGATTACCTTGGGGCCAAAACAGAGATGGAGAGCTTTCCAGTTGATGATCCACTGGCTTACTGGGTCATGAGAATAGACCACTGGCCAGAACTTGCCCAGTATGCTATTGAGTTGTTGGGCTGCCCTGCATCCAGCGTGCTTTCAGAACGGGCATTCAGTGCTGCAGGAGGTTTTGTTACTGATCATAGAACGTGTCTATCCACAGACTCCGTGGACCATTTGACTTTTATCAAAATGAATCAGTCCTGGATTACCAGCTATGAAGCCCATGATGCCGATGTCACTGATTAAGTGTTTTTGGGATGTGGAATCTCTGCAGGACTTTGAGGCTGCCTAGCTTTGAGGGTGTTCAATCATTTAATTTGGAAGAATGTTTTTGGTATAGGTTTCATGGGCACAATCAACACCCAAAGATCAATTTTTCAGCACCTGTTTGACAGGTGCATATCATTGAAATTTTTTTTCCTTCATTAAGAGCACCTCTATAGGGTTACTGTGGGAAGGCGCCACCGATACCCAAAGACCAATTTTTCTGCACCTGTTTGACAGGTGCATATCATTGCATTTTTTTTTACAGAAAGGCCAATTATTGCCTTCATGAAGATCACCTCTGTAGGGTTATGGTGTGAAGGCACCACCGACACCCAAAGCCCAATTTTTCTGCACCTGTTGCTTCTATCCAAAGTGACACCATAATAATAATTTTTTGGCTTTATAAATGCAATTATTGCTGCAGCAGATTCTAAACATGGTACAGATCTGCCAGTTTACATGTAGACTAAGGGAACCCCCCACCCCCAGGCACTATATTGGAAGGAATTTTTCATTTTTATGCTTTCACATAAAAAATCAACTGCTCATTTAAAACTTACATTTTTTACAAACTTTTTTTCATTGATACATGTCCCCCAGGGCAGGACCCGAACCCCTATAACCATTGTATGCCCAATTACTTGCAGTCAAGCATTCAAAATGGGCACTTTTAATGTTCGGGTCCCATTGACTTTAATGGGGCTTGTTATTCGGGTCTGAACTTTCACAATGTTCGAAAGTTCTGGTGCAAACCGAACAGGGGTCCGTTTGTAGAGTTGAGGACTCCTTAGCTTATAGGAACTCAAGACAAAAAATATATTAGGGTTTGGATTCTGTGTAATTTTTCTTCCCACACTCCTTCTGGGGTGCTAGTTGAAATAAAATATGGGGTGGTTATGTATTCCCCCGATTTATTATAACTATGTATTATTTTGTCTATTCCTATAATTAGTCTAGTCTATTAAAACTCTGATAAAATTAATGGTGATAACAGGTTAGCTATTAAAATACACACACTGCCGAAATAAGCAAGGATCTCATTTATTATAAAGAAAGTAGGAATGCTAATATAAAAACACTAAAGAAAAATATTACAGAGCATATAACACAAAATAATATAAAATGATACTTTACTTAAGGTTGTCCTCAAGATGCTGTCCTGGCTGGGCTCGTATGGGCAAGAGCCAAATCAAAGAGGGAACTTTTTAGCTGACCAATGCTTTTAAAGCAAACTCATACACCACCCACACAAACACCCACTGTCCGATGAAAAATCCATAAGAGACAGTCCTTCCTAATCACCAGGGAGTATACACTTATTTTGCCATTCTTCAGGAAGCATGCTGTACTGTCCACTAGAGGCAGCATTGTCCATGTATCACTAATTCTGACCAGGTCATCTTTCAGTAACAGCTGGCTTTTGATGTTCTGATGTTCTGTAGACCCCCCAGGAGGCCTTTTCTGGCATTTCTCTACCCCTGTACCTCACAGCAGGAGGCATATGCGATACATCCTGGTAGGACATGATTTCCCATTAAGACTCCTTGTTGCCAACACCCCGCTGGGCCAAGTTGTACATTCCAACTTATGCCAGATGGCTGTATCATCCAGGCAGTGAAACTCCAGAAATATGATATTAAACCATGTTGCCTTCCAACACCCCATCATTGCAATTAACACGGAAGACTATAGGTGCACTCACACTATTGCTTTTAACCAGTACCGGGCACAGTTTAGCCCTTTGGGCCGGTTTGTTTGTGTATTATGAGTGCTCTGAACAGCATCCAGGGTCAGTTAAAGAATATGTTGACTGCACCGCTGCGTCATTCATTCACAGTATTCTGATAACAGGACAAACAGGTACACAGAGAGTCTTCAGGACTGTGCCATTACACATTAGATCACGGGTGCAAAGCTTTACAGGTCCCTAACAAAAAATTAGTAAAATATTTTTTTTATCTGCAAAAAAATGTGCATTTATTATTTTTTTGTAAAGGTGAACTTATCCTTTAAATATCAGGTTTATGGGTGTACCAAAGCCCTAATAAGCACCCAGGAAAAGCTGTTTCAATTTTTTAATTACAGGTATGTAATGTGATTATTTCAGTTAAATGAAAGATTTTAAATCTATTTAATCCATTGAAGAAAATGCGCATGTGTAATACATCTATAAATCACCTTAAATCCGTAGAATGTCTCTAATTAATTTTAATGTGTGTGGACCTTATTCTGTTTCTAGTCTGCTACCCCTCTGTTTGCAACAAAAGTACTCAGCAGACAATAAACTCGGGTTGGCTTTAAGGAGCACCTAGTACAAAAGTTCATGCAACGGTAAGTGGTATTAAACCCAGAGCAAACATTTATTACATTGCAGCTTACCAATTCTCAGATGTGAAAGCTGCATTCATTTTCTTTTCTAGGTTTTCTTTCTTTTATTTTCACCTGGTGATCTGGCCAGTAAGTCTGTTGTTATTCAGCAGACTAAACTGTCCCGCAGATGTATCAGTTATCAGCTGGAGGGCCACAGGTTGAGCACCCATGAGTTAGAGGAATCAGACAACTTAAAACAGGGGTGCTTACAATGATCAGCTTTTATTTATTTATGTAAAACATATATCCAAACAGGAACAAAACTGTTCCTGTACCAGCTTATAAAGTGTGAACTAGAGTATGGCTTAAATGTATTAGTGTAATTAAATGGGTTGTAAACCTCATCGTTTTTCACCTTAATGCATATGCATTAAGGTGAAAAACCTTCTGTAGTGCACCAGCCCCCCAGAGCCTCCCTTTTATTTACCTGAGCCCGATCGTTCCAGCGATGGGGACGAGCACAGCAGCTCCAGCCGCTGGCTCGGGTCCTCATTGGATAGATTAATAGCAACAGGAGCCATTAGCTCCCGCTGCTGTCAATCAAATCCAATGACGCGGGAGCCTGGGGTGGGGCCCAGTCCTGCTGTGTGTGTCAATGGATGCAGCAGCAGGACTCGGGAGTGAGCTTGCACAAGTGCCCCTAGGGAAAGCACTTCTCTGAGGGGGCACTCGAGAAGAGGAGGAGCCAGAAGGGCTGCTAAGGGACCCCGGAAGAGGAGGATCAGGACCACTCTGTGCAAAACTGCTGCACAGAGGAGGTAAGTATAACATGTTTGTTGTTAAAAAAAAAACAAAAAACCTTTACAACCCCTTTAAATCTGCTTGTACATCTTACATTCCCCTTCCCCCAGACTGACAATGTTGCTGTCCAAAAGTGCCCTTGAACTCCTTCATCCAGAGTGGGGCACTTTATTACAAGAGGTGTGTTACAGGCCAGGAAAAACAGAGGGGGAAAAGCCTAAAAAAAGAAAAACGAATGCAGCTGCCACATCCATGGGTTGGTAAGGTGCAATAGATACATTTGTTGTTTTGGTTTTAATATTGTTAATGTCTTTTTGAGACATTCGTTAGTTAAGAGCATACAGTCATTGCTTTTTTGGGAAAGGCCCTCCTCCTTGATAAAGATTGTCATCTCTTAATGGCACAATCCAATTTATTTTAAGTATTAAAGAATGTGGTGTATTGATTCATCAGCAGTGTTAATTTTGACGTCAAATTTCAAATTAGTTTTAGTCAGTCTTTTGACTAAAATGCTATTTTAGCTTTAGTCGTATTATAGTCACCTGAATTGTTTTAGTTTTAGTCATATTTCAGTCCACTAAAATCTCCAGTACATTTTAGTCAACTAAAATCATTTTAGTCGACTAAATTTTAATGGGTTTAAAATGATATTGGTGGACTAAAATGTACTGATTTTGATTTAGTTTTAGTCATAGTCTTTTGACTAAAATGTAATTTTAATTTTTGTCATATTTTAGTCCTCTGAATTGTTTTAGTTTTAGTCGTATTTTAGTCAACTATAATAGTGTTAATTTAGTAGACGAAAATATTTTCGTTGACGAAATTAACTGTTCATCAGGCCTGCCCAAATTGTGTTAAGTACTGTTACAGGACGTGGAAAAGTAACAGATTTACTGTCAGGATCAACAGGTAACTAAACTGTGTTAAAGAGTGGATTTAGTAAGCAGGACAGCAAATATTTTATCTCAAGTAGTCCCTCACAGTTAAATAAGGGTGTAAATATATTTTTTATCATCCATTGATAGACACAGGAATGTTAGTATTTCTTCAACAGTTGCTGCTTTCAGGGGTTTAGAACACTGGCATGAAACCAGGGCTTGACAAATTTGCTTTGAAATCTAGGAGCCAGCTTAAAGTTAGGAGCCAGTTTTTTAACGCGGAGTTCCTCCCACTTACATTTTCTTTTTCTGGCTTCCACCTAGTTAGTATTAATTACATAAATAAAGTAATTGATAGCTTTAAATCCGGGTAGTCTTCCTATTTATTTTGTACTTGCATTGCTGATTTATTCTTTACTGGGAGTTCCCATCTTAGCTGTGGGCATGTGAAGCCCACTCACACCCTCCTCGAGTCTCTTCCTGGATAAGGTGCATGTTGGGTAACCAGCATGCACCTCTCGATCTCAAGTGTATGTCTCTTTGCCATAACAATAGGCGGATTCAAAGGAAGGCCCTGCCCTGTTGTTATGGCAACATAGATAACATGTCTCTCCCCCACAAAATTGCGCAATTTGCTGTCTGGAAATAACGCAATGTTACATCTCAGGCCACTGACTTATGGGAAATGATGACTCACATCTCCCAAGAGCCCAGGAGAGGCAGGAAGTGAGGCAGAAGATGAAGTAGTGCAACAGATCAGGAAGTGGAAGATTACAGGAACCACATAGAAACAGGGCACTTAGGGTGAGTCAATTTTTTTTCCAAAGGTGATTCATCATGCATAGAGGTTTTGAAATATATAAAGATGTATTTGTGGGTGGAACTCTGCTTTAAATCAGCTGCCCAGCGCCTGGAACATTATGTCCAGAGCATCAGGCAATAAGAATTGCTCACACCTGGTGCAAAACAATAAAAGACCAATTTTTTTTAAAAAAATGTTTTTTCACTTTCTGTTATAAAATTTTGCAAATAAGTATTTTTTGTCTCCTTCACCGGTGTGCACTGATGAGGCTGCACTGATGAGGCTGCATTGATAGGCAGCACCGATGAGGAGGCATTGATAGGTGGCACTGATAGGATGCACTGAAGGGCACTGATAGGCTGCACTGATGAGAAGGCATTGATGAGGAGGCACTGATGAGGCTGCACTGATAGGCACTGATAGGTTGCACTGATGGGCACTGATAGGCTGCACTGAGGCTGCACTGATAGGCTGCACTGATGAGGCTGCATTGATAGGCGGCACTGATGAGGGGGCATTGATAGATGGCACTGATGGGCAATAATAGATGGCTCTGATGGACACATGCCTGTTACTAGCTCTCCTCTCTTCATGAGTACTGCCGATAACCGGCATGTCTGCCTTTGAGAGATTTATTTATTTAAAAATTTGATAAGGTACTATAATCATCTAGGGCTCTCATCAACTTCAGTAGTGAAGTATCAGGGTGAGTTATAGAGGAGCAGGCCATCTGTGAACCCAGCCATTTTGTTGGTAAAAGGAACTGAAGCCATAGCCTGCTGCCCCATATTCGAAGTTCACTCACCAACAGTAAGGAAAGGGTGCCAGATCAAGCCCGTAACTCCAGCACACAGCTGTCAAACTGGGAAGGAGATCAGTAGCCTCACTGAGGGGGTGCGGTGTGGGGGAGTCACTCCGATGACTAGAGGAAGGGTCAAACTGTCGACACACGACCTCAATGCCCGAACTAGACCGTGGGAAAGGAATGACAACCACTCACTTGAAGCTTATACCCCGTCGTCCGATACCGAAGTCAAGGAAAATGGTTGTTTTACCGACCCAAGTGTCTACCGGACGAGGAGATATTGAGTGGGACTATGAAGTGATGACTTCAACTACTCTCGGGATCTACTAATATCATGGAATAGTTTAAAAATTTATTTATTTAGAGAGTTTCCGTCTGTACGGCCAATAGCCGTCATGAGT
>BLSH010026954.1:130159-167620 GCA_018402905.1 Glandirana rugosa | reverse complement strand
CGCAAAAAATAAAAAACCCAGCGATGATTAAATACCACCAAAAGAAAGCTCTATTTGTGTGAAAAAAAGGACGCAAATTTCATATGGGTGCAGCGTTGCATGACTGAGTAATTGTCATTCAAAGTGTGAGAGCGCTGAAAGCTGAAAATTGGTCTGGTTGTTAAGGGGGTTTAAGTGCCCAGTTGTCAAGTGGTTAATAGTTAGTAATCGTTAAGTTATTATTAGGTAGTTATTATTTCAGATTTTCACATTTTTGGGTTTTCGAATTTTCGGAATTTCGTTCTCATTTAAGTTCTTTTGAATTTTCGGATTTCTGAATTTCCGAATTTTCAAAATTTCGAATTTCCGAATTTTCAAAATTTCGAATTTCCAAATTTTCGAATATTTAGATTTCCAAATATTTGGAAAAAGTTGGAAATTTGAAAATTTGGATATTTCTTAATTAACACATTTGTCGAAAATCGTTAAAAAACTAATTTGGAACGAAACAAATTGCACATGTCTATATTCCAGTCCCCTCAATCTGCATCCTTGAGAACCCTGTGCAATCTGTACTTCTTATTACACAGTGGCAGGGCTCAACACTCACACTGGCTAAAGTTTCTACAACTTTTTTAGATGGCAATGGTCTTTGAGAATTTGATGTTCAAGTTTCACCCATCTCTGCACACCTCGGTACTGTAAAGGTCCTATTTGTTAAGAAGCAATTTGTGGTCCTTATTTGTGCTTTCCTGTATGGTGCCAGTTTTTCAGAGATTGTTTCTTTCAACCAATTACAAGGTAGCAACAGCCTTCTATGTTTGCAAGTGTATGTACTAATTTTATGTTTATTTTATATTATATCCTGCCTTTCTTTACCCTTTTATACCAACCAAGCCTGCACCACCTTTGCTAGCATAATTCCAGTACCAATGCCTCTCCTGCCAAATAATTAAAGCCGAACTGCAGCTTTAATTAACTTTACATAGTTAATTTGGCTCAGCTTGGCCCAAAGAAACTATGTCCCTCACTAGCATGCGAGGGCCCTCGATGTGCAGTATAAACTGTATGTAGCTGAGGCATACCTCACTGTGTTTCAGGTTCGAGTCGAGACTTCCTGTCTCATACCCGGAACACAGTGGAGTCTATCTGATCAGCGCTCAGCCATTCAGAAAAAGCAATGTATTCTAGCAATGAATACAAAGCTTCCTCTAAATGGCTGAAGCAGAGATGTGGGCTAATGATTTCACAACCTCTGACTTAGCCAATCAGAGGAAGCTTTGTATTCACTGCTAGTGTCAAGAGTCTGTAACAGTGAGCCCTTAGTAGATCACCAACTCTGAGTTTCCCAGTGCGCGAAGTCTAAGTCCCAGCCTGCTTCTTCACCAGAGCCCCTGATGGTTAGGATGGACTTGCAGCAAACTGGAACCAGGTCGCAGCCTCCAGGTACACCCAGCTGAGGATGCGGAGACCACTTGAGTGTGCAGAGTAAAAGCAGCAGACAAAAGGGAATCCTGAAGACAAGCCGAGGTCAGGGTGGGTAGCGAACAAGCACAGATGGTAAACAAAGCCGGGGTCGGTACACGGGTAGTCAGACACAGTATAAACAAGTGACAAGCAAATGGGAGCTCAAAGAACTGTGAAGTTGCTCAGGCAAGGAGCATTGCACGGAGCATGTGTATATATAAGGAAACAAACAAGGAGGTGACCCAGGAAGTAATAGAAGGAAAAAGGATATAAACCCACAGTGGAGCAGGTGATGCCCAAAGGTGAAGAGAGAAGCCAAACACCACATGTGAAAAGGAGTCACAGACCTGCAGCAAGGAGGTAAGAATTTCACAACAGAAATCTGCAGGATAGACTGTGATAGTACCCCCCACCCCCTTTTGCGAGTCCTCCCCATCCATTAAATGGACCAGGCTTCAGAGAAAACTTCTGATGAAAGGGTTTCAACAAATAAGGGGCAGAAATATCTGTAGAAGAGGTCCAACATCTTCCCTCAGAACCAGTGGAACGAGGAGTAAATTTCACAGAGGATACTCTGAGACGGATATTCTTAGCAGAAAGCCAGATATTGTTGCCAAGTAGAGATCTGGCACCAACACGGAGCAGACAATCTGTAGCTACGTTGTACTTGGAAGCTGTCAGATGCAAGTTCTTGGGAACATCTGCCCCCAAAGGAGCAAGAATGGGAAAAGATAAGTCAGGTTCTTTGGGTTGGAGCATACACTGGTAACCAAGATGAATGGTCTGGTGGTGTGGCTGGCAGAGATGTCAGTCCCGCGCCATGGGCCGCTGGAGGGGGGTGCTGTCAGTGCCACCTGGAGGGGGTGTGCTTGTTTGCTGCCTCCCCAAAAGAAAAAACCACCAGCTGCCACTGGACACAGGTACAGAGAAACATAGAAGCACCTTAGGGAGGCTAGTCTGATTGCATTGGGTGCCCTATGACAACACCTACCCGGAGTTCCAATCTAAATATGGTGAATGATTTTGCAACCACTACAGTCCAAGAATGATGGGATTAGAAGGATCAGGAAGGAGATTTCCTCACTATGAAGAACACCAACATGCACAGTTATGGGGGTAGTTTTGAATCGTAGGGGCCCTAAGGTAGAGCCATCGACTGCAGATACCAAGAGGGGCTTTGCCAAGGGAATGAGAGGAATGCCCAATTCAGTGGCCAAGGACTGCTCCATGAAGTTCCTGGCTGCCCCAGAGTCCACATATGCAGCTACTTGATATGAATTCAGGGCCCAATGAATGGAGACAGGTAAGACAGATCGAGGGAAAGTGATGGAATTCAGGCTCTGATCTAGATCACCACCCTGCGAAGGACCTAGACCTGAGAGTTTTCCTGGGTGGACAGGACAGGACAGAATATGTGACCGTCAGCTCCGCGGAAAGGCATAGGCTGAGTTTGAGGTGACACGATCGCTCTTGTGGCATAAGGCATGCCTGACCTAATTGGTTCTTGCATAGTTGTAAAGGTGCTTAGTTCAGGAGCTTCCTGGAAAACAGATGCTATACAATCCACTTGGGGTGACATGGACAAGCCCTTTCCAAACCCCGCTCCTGGAAGCGGACATCGATTTGGATGCTAAGGGCGGTCAAGTCATCCAGGGTGGAGGGTATGGTTCTACCAGCCAGTTTATCCTTAATACAATCTGCTAAACCCTGCCAAAATGTTGCAGTAAGGGCCTCATTATTCCATGCTAGTTCCAATGCCAAGGTGCGAAACGGATCTGCATACTGACCAACAGTCATACGTCCTTGACAAAGCTGAAGAAGTGCCCCAGCAGCGGATGAGGCCCTACCAGGCACATCGAAGGCCTTACGGAAAGCTTGCTGGAAGGCAGGAAGACAGGAAATCGTAGGATCTTGACGCTCCCACAGGTGGCGAGGCCCAAGCCAGAGCCTCACCAGAAAGCAGTGATATCATGCATGCCACCTTGGAACGATCAGTAGGGAAATGGTGGCTCACTAGCTCAAAGTGAATCGACCAATGATTGATGAAGCCCCAACTAGCTTTAGGATCACCACAAAAGCGAGGCGGCGGAGGCAGCTGGAGTTTCGAAGGACTGTCCTCCACTGGAGAGACCACGAAAGCTGGAGTAGCAGGAACCGGAACAGGAGCTGAAATGGAGGGTGAGGAAGTAGGCACAACCTGCAGCTGATCCAAATGGGAGGAAAGTTCCTGCAGACAATGCATAATCCGTTCTTGATAGGCCTGCTGGACATCAACTCTCTGCGCCAAACACTGAAGTTGTTGCAGAAGAGGCTGTGGTGACTCCAATGAGCTTATGGCCTGAGCAAACTGTCAAGAGTCTGTAACAGTAAGCCCTTAGCAGATCACCAACTCGGGGGTTTCTCAGGACCCTGAGTCTAAGTCCCAGCCTGCTTCTTCACCAGAGCCCCTGATAGTGGGGATAGACTTGCAGCAAGCTGGAACCATATTGCGGCCCCCAGGTACGTCCAGCTGAGGATGAGGAGACCACTTGTGTGTGCAGAGTACAAACAGCATACAAAAGGGAATCCAGGAGACAAGCCGAGATCAGGGTGGGTAGCACAGACGGTAAACAAAGCCGGCGTCAGTACATGGGTAGTCAGACACAGTATAAACAAGTGACAAGCCAACAAGAGCTCAGAGAACTGTGACGTTGCTCAGGCAAGGAGCATTGCATTGAGCATGTGTATATACAAGGAAGCAAACAAGGAGATGACCCAGTAATAGTAGGGAAAAGGATATAAACCCACAGTGAGGCAGACAATGCTCAAAGGTGAACAGAGAGGCCAAACACCACATGTGAAATGGAGTCACAGATCTGCAGCAAGGAGGTAAGAACTTCACAACAGAAATCTGCAGGCTAGACCGTGACAGCTAGAATACATAGCTTTCTCTGAATGGCTAAGCGCTGATCAGATAAACTCTACTGTGTTTCGGGTATGCCTCAGCTACGTACAGTTTATACCACACATTCAGCGGCCTCACATGTTAGCGAGGGACATAGTTAGTTTGAGTCAAGCTGGCCCAAACAAACTATGTAAAGTCTAACAAAAGCTGGAGTTCAGTTTTAAGCGTTCTTCTTAGAACATGCTTGTACTACAGCAAGGCCCACACTGCAAGCTGGTAGGATGCCTGTGACGACCCACAGACTGATTCAGTTCATTCACTCTTGCATGTCTATGTATCAATCGGGTTTAGGTGAGGCATATGAAGTTAGTAACATTAACTCCAGACCATTTGAATCTGTATCCCCTCATACATAAACCTAATAAATTTTAATGGAGTTCACCATTAACTTGGTTTTAAGAAAACTTGTTATAATTGAAACATTGAGGCTGCCATTTTCAACCTTTCCTTCTGAAAATGCCATAAAGCTAACCTGGCTTCAATAGTTTGACTTAATGACCTGAAATACTTAGCAGATACGGATGTCTAACTTTTCCCTGACTTGTCCAATTTGTATACTTTTACTGGGTCTCACAAACTATTACAGCTAATGTGAAGAGAAACACCTCTCAAGGAAAATCACCTATCCGAAAGCTGCAATCATCCAGGTGTGTAGCAGGGTGCAGGCACAGTTTGCCAAGTAGCGTAGAGGCGAGAAAAAGGTTGGATGGCCACACTCCAATGCAAACTCCTTTATCTGTTAAAAGACCAATTGCAGACAGTGGAGGACTACAATTTCCAGCAGGCTGACGCGTTTCACACCTCCAAACAGTGTTTAATCATAGCCAGGCTGATTAAACACCATTCGGAGGTGTGAAACGCGTCAACCCGCCGGGACTTGTAGTCCTCCATTGTCTGCAATTGGTCTTTTAACGAATAAAGCAGTTTGCATTGGAGTGCGGCGATCCAGCCTTTTTCTCACCTCTATATTACAGCTAATGTGTTGACAGGGCAAATAGAGCATTGGCATACTGTTTCAGTCCAGGTACCACTAACAGGCCACCTGCCCTTTTTTCTGTGTTAGCGTGAATCCTTGCTCCCAGAGGGAGCAATTTAAATGTAAAATCGAGTCATGGCTCTTCCCTGCTTTCTTCTCGGCAAAGCCAGGTACCAGTGATAGGGATAGGCCTCCAGTAACAATTAGAGACAAGTCCATTGAGTTTTTGGTCTGGCAGCAGTTGTCAGTACCTTCCCCACGATAGGCACACTTTGTCCTGCCCCTGTTGTCTACTCTCATCTAGGGTACCAGGTCCTCGCTAGGCATCTCCAGGAAACATCTCTTGCTTACAGGAATACATAAATGCAACTAAGGCCCCGGTCAGTCCCATGCAGGGACGGTGCTACCACTAGGCAAACTAGGCAGCCGCCCAGGTAGCACTGCTGCCTAGGGCACAGCCACAGCTGCTGGTTTACCAAAACAAGGGGTAAAGCGCCTCTAAGTGTAGACTGTACAAATCTTTTATTTAAAAAAAAAGGTTGCCAAATGGCAACGCACTTAACAAGGTAGATAATTGGCTCATCAGAAAGGTATAAGCCCGGGACGCTGTGCAGAATTACCCACCGAGAAGCCACCAGTGTCTGGGTGTT
This sequence comes from Glandirana rugosa, assembly GCA_018402905.1. NCBI lineage: Eukaryota > Metazoa > Chordata > Amphibia > Anura > Ranidae > Glandirana > Glandirana rugosa. The sequence continues at coordinate 161,604 of BLSH010026954.1, read as the reverse complement.
TAGGAAAGCCATTCAGACACTTATAAGATGGAGGTGGAGTGTACATGTGGCCCGAAGCACCAGCAGGATGACGTTACCTAAGTCAGAGTGACGCATCTCAGAGCATGCGCCGTGCCGTCTATAGGCAGGTGCACTCTTTCATCAGGCTGAAGATACAAAGATGAAGAGCCTCTATATATCGGGACCGACCCGCTAACGCTAGAATCTAACATTAGTTTGACTGCAAATAACATGATTTTGTTAATATAGTGGTATCATCATGGTAATATTTTTGAAGTTTTATTTATTTATTTTTTGGGAGGGGGGGGGTGCAAGTAGCTGGTCTTGCCTAGGGCGCAAAATAGTCTAGCACTGGCTCTGGTCCTATGGGATCCAACTCCACAAATGCCTAATCTCTGCCTTACATCTCAGCCCAAACTCCTAAATTCTCACACTATTCCGTATATGTGTAACTTACAGAAGGGTGTCATCTAGTGGCCAAACTGAAAAGTGTACTAACAGCCCCTTACCAGTAGGTCAGTATAACTGCCATGCAAATAGCATTTTCAGAAATGATTTAGTAATGGCAGCCTGTATTTCTTTCATCACAGATTTACTTTACACAGCTGAATTGTTGCAGAGTTTTCTTTTCCTGATTTTTATTTAAACAGTAATTATATCAGTTTAGACTACACTATTTTTATAAATCTGCTAATCACGCACAATAAATAATGCTTGCAGTTTGTTATATGTCTTAGTGTAAATTCTTTGAAAAATCATTATATTTTTATAGTTTTGTAGCAGAAAGCATTTCCCTCTTAATAATAAATCACTTGGCAAGTTCACAAATAAATAATGCCTTCATACCTGCCATAATGTGTCTCAGTGGAGACCCGGCTAATTCTTTTCCAGTGTTTTTGGCCAAGTACCCCATGCATTCTCTTTCAAATTGGCCACAAAATAAATGACAGCCCATGCAGCCTACTTTCTGGACTGCATCTGTATAATAGCTGACTTTGTGAATAAATTATAACTTATTTGTGATGGAATTTAAAGCAGAGCTCTAGGTACCACATAAACAAGGGCTGTTGTCATAGAGCCTTTGTTAGCACTGGCATTGCAGATAAGAGGTTTGCCTAGAGTTCCTTTTGATGTTGCTCTAGGCTACTTTTTAGATAAAAATAATTATCTTTCATGAGAGGGACAAATTGACAGCATTATACAAATAAAATTGATAGCAATTAACTTAAGGACATCATGATCATCTAGAGAAGCACCTTTGTTAGGGAATTTCATGACATGGTGACTTGAGTGGCGGGCTGCCATTAAAAAAGCCAGATTGCAACTGGCCAGGTACTAAGCTGTAGCATACTGTTCCTTGTAACTGCTTAGAGTAACTTTGCTGACTTGAGGAAATACTCTCTTGTAGTCCGGGCATACAATGAGACAATCCTTCAACCATTCTGAAGGACAAGGTGATCAGTGCAGACATAGTGGTCTGTGGGAAAAAACACTTTAGGGCTAAAAGACCAATAAATCATATCCAGATAAGAAAATTACTAAAAAGATGGTTCATTTCTAACTTAAACACATATTTACAACAAGGTCACGAAATATTCTTTCCAGATATGTGTTGGACATGGAACATGCTACCACCTATGTACTCTCTCTGTGTTGAAAAGGACAAAAGAATACAAATCCTGGTTGGTTAATTATGTATAAATAGATGAGTTGGATGTGTTTGGATCATAGAGAATATATGAGCTGTTGAGCAAATGAATGGATGTTGAAGGAGTAATAGTATAGGAGTGTTTTGGTGGATGTAAGATGGGAGATATACAGCCTTCTCCCTTATTGGCCCTGGGGGTGATCAGGTAGAGGTGCTCACACTGTGCCTGGAATCCTGCTGCTTGCATAGACTGCTGTGCAGACCTCCTGCTGGACAGATCTTTGTTCGCTGAGCATAGTGTCTCCTGGATGAGACAGTAGGTTAGTGGAGATCCCTCTGCAGTTTCTCTTTCTCTCTCCTCAGCTCCAACCTGGAGGCAGAGACTCCCAACCCTGGGGCTTCTGGTTTCTAGAACCGGGGGGGGGGGGTGGTTTGCCAGAAGCCTGACCTGTAGAGCCCTCCAGTCTGACCTACATCTGAAGCCACAGCAATTACCAAAACTCACTTGAGCTACAGTATGTCAGCTACAGGGTGCTACACACTAACGTCACAGAGACCGTCCAGGCTTGGGCAAGATTGCGACAATGGAGTCGGGATCTGCCCACATGCCTGGACTGGCACCCGGCCCAGCCTCTCTGCGAGCCTCTGAGAGCCTGAGCCAGCTGCTCCCCAGTGAGCGCAGGAGGGTCAGAGCAGAGAGCTGCTCACGGAGCAGTGTGTTAGAGCCACCAAAGGACAGATGCAGCATCCACCTAGGTAAGTATGATTCTTTAAAAAAAAAAAAAAAAAATACATCTCTTTTAAGGCTAGGGACAATAAAAATAAGGTGTAATACTTACTGTATTGTAAAGTCACTCCTGCTGTACCTTTTGCACATTCCCATGCATTTGTCATCCCATTGAAATTATTGGGCTATGAAAAATGGAAAAAGCAGGTTCCGTTGTGAACCAGCCCCGAGTCCTTGCAGTGAAGGGGTTGCTCCACTGCAAGAATATTGTTTTGTAACTCCTGGAGTTGGACATTAAGGCCCTATCTGTAGTGTGGTTCTACAGAGAAGTAGTTGAAGGTCAAAGCTGAACTCCAGGCAGCTATTTACAAAAACACCAATAAATGCAATTAAAGCGGTTGTAAACCCTGTTTTGTTATTTTTACCCACAGGTAAGCCTATAATAAGGCTTACCTTAGGTAAAATGAATATCTCCTAAACATGCACCGTTTAGGAGATATTCACCCTTCATGCAGCCTCTGACTTCATACCGGCTTCTTGCTGAAACTGAGGGCTCTGGGCACTCACAGCGTTGGAGCCGTGAACCTAGAAGAAAGGCTAGGGGATCACATCAGCCCTCTCAGCGTTGACTGAGCACCACTGGGAGGGCCTCATTCCATGGTAAGTATTTCATAATGTGCTAATGTGCACATTATAGCATTGTCTTAGAGGTTTTTAAAAAGGCTCCAATACTAGTTCCCCCCCCCCCCCCCAAACAAAAAACCCTTCCATCAAGCTAACACTGTCTCATCTGTAGCAGTGTTCTCCTCTCTTACTCTTCTCACAGGTGACACAGGCAGTAGTGGGAACCATAGGCTACTGCTACTGTCAAGCAAGTGCTGTGAGGAGGGAGCAGGGGGTATGGCCAAGTCGCGTTTTGTGTGTCAGCTGACTTGCTAAGGGGGGCGCAGAAGAATAAGGAGCGGAGAGCACCAGCGGGGGACCACAGAAGAGGAGGTAAGGTACCTCTGTGCAATACTGCGGCATAGAGCAGGTTTTTATAATGTATTTTTTTAATTTAATGTAAAAAAAAATAAGCCTTGCGATCACTTTAAGATCTCGGCTCCTAAAATATATCTGGTTTCATAAAAAACTAGAATCCCTTTGAAGAAAAACAAATAGAGGTTTTGTAACGTTTTACAAGGCCCCACACTGATGACTTTTGGAACTGGATCCAAATGTGTCACTTTGTTACAAAACTCTCACAACCGCTGAGAGCTCTGGATACTCTCATCCCTCTAGAACATATATTCTTACCTTCTATGAGCCCATTACATGGTATTTCTCTTTTATATAAGCTGCTACTTTCCTTAGATCATGCTAATCTTCTTGTATACCCATCGTACCAGGAACAAGAGCTATATAAAGAGCTTTCAGTGGAAACTGTAAAGTGTTATTGCTAACCCACAGTTCTACTCTTAATGCTAACATCTCCAAAAGTAATGTTAAATTGATTACCAGGTTGTACAGAGACCCAGTGAACATAAGCAGAACTATACACATCACCACTTTGTTGGAGACATAGGATGGCTCCTGAAACTCCTAATATTTGGTGTTGTGCTCTTCTATAACTCCATATTGGTATCAAGTTCTTTACTTAATAAAAAAATAAATCTGTCTCTCTCCTAAAAGTTACCTTGACTTTGTAATTGCACAATACTTCTATACCTGCCTACAGATGACAAAAGCTAAACAAAATACGCTTGATTGAGGAAATTACTATTTTGCCATTCTGACCATGTTTTGCATAATTGATTCCACTTTGCACCTGTTTAGTAAACTGCAAGTTACAGTTACTCCCCGTCTAATTGTTCAGCAAATTACCCATTATATTACACTTGGCATCTACAAACAGGATCAGCTATAACATGGTCTCTTCACAGCAATGTCTCTAGACTCAATCAGGGTAACATATTATAAGGAGGGGTGGGCTCCTTCCAGGCCCATCTGCCTTTAATCTATCCACTGCTATATGCTCTCCAACTTGGGAGACTCTGAAAATGATATATTTAGTACCGCAGTAAATAGAGGATCCTCAACGTAGGCACTTCGGCTTACACATATATTTGCAAATGTGTGCAAACAAAACCCTCAGTTGTTAACATGAATTGTTAGACAGGGTCAATTTGGTTGTTTTTCAGGCTGGCTGGTAAGTGTGCTAAGAAATCTTTGTTTGTGATGTGTGTTGCCCTTCCATGTGCACCTTACTGCAAAGGCCAGTTATAGTCTGGGGTGGTGGCCACTTTTTTGTACAGCATACTATAGTCTGTATAAGACTTTATAAAAACAGAATCAAGCTAAAAATCACTATAGTAAACCAGCGCAGAACACAACTACAGCATCCTACTCAATGAAGTCTAGGGTAGCTCTGGTAACAGAGGTGAACAGCTGAAAGGAATCCCAGGCCCTGCAAGAACACAGGGCCACTGCACTAGAACTGCAGTACTCTGGTAGCATGGTAGCAATTGGGGACATGTTCCCCACAAGAGTTGGATCTTCCAGAGAAGCTGAAAATGATTAGATGCCTGCTTGGCTGCCCATGCACCAGTTCTCAATATGTAGGACCTCTTATCTAACTGCAGACAACATGCCTAGCTTTTTAGGAGGGGGGTTGCTACGCGCTCGTCACAAAACAAACGTTAGCATAATGCGTAAACCATAAAATGATTCCTGATAAAATAAATATTAAAGTGACCAACAGTGCATATGTAACAAATAAGATTGTAGAGCCAATATTGTGTGTCTCACGGCTGGACAGTGGACACCAATATATAACCTCCCTGACAAACAGTTTTTTTGCACAGACTCATAAATTATACAGTAATCAACTTAACAGTGCTAGTGTGTCTCAAAGCTGGACACCATTATAAAAATAAAAATATATGAATGTACAATAACTTAATGTGCATATTTGTGCAAATACAAACCCCAAGTAGAAGTCACGAGAGGCGTGACGTAACGCGCAGGGCGTGAGCGGAGGTAAATCCAGATTGAGGAACCCAAGGGAACGAGCTCGGAGCTCGTGGATATATGCTGAATTTTAATTTATAAATGTGAGTGTTTTTATGCTTATTTAAATAAATCACCTTTTTAAAAAAACTTTACTGCACTATGGAGTCTGTTCAAAACCTTCTTTCCACATATACTGGGAAATGAATGAGTGAGAACATACGTAGATGAACTGACAACACCTAGGAGGAAAAGTGAGGTCGGTGTCAGGAAAGAGGGAGACCCCTGGTGGAGATACAGAGGAACCACATCACCCCAAAGTAAAGATACCTTTACGTGCTATTGCCCTAGCACACTCAGGTGAGAGGCTAGAGCACTTAAAGGAGCACTCAATATATCACAGTCACCACTATATGCATTTTTTTCATCACTTTTGAAATCGTCACTTGAGACCGGTATAAGGACACTTGAGCCAAGAAGATCGGTCTAAGGAAAAGCAAGCCTGTAAAAGCAGAAAAATTGGGACACTTATGCACTTTTTTTTGTATTTGCACAAATATGCACATTAAGTTATTGGACATTCATATATTTTTATTTTTATAATGGTGTCCAGCCTTGAGACACACTAGCACTGTTAAGTTGATTACTGTATAATTTATGAGTCTGTGCAAAAAAACTGTTTGTCAGGGAGGTTATATATTGGTGTCCAGCCGTGAGACACACAATATTGGCTCTACAATCTTATTTGTTACATATGCACTGTTGGTCACTTTAATACTTATTTTATCAGGAATCATTTTATGGTTTACACATTATGCTAAAGTTTGTTTTGTGACGAGCGCGTAGCAACCCCCCTCCTAAAAATCATTCTGTCAATATAGTATGGATAACTATATCTGCTACAGCAGCTGTCACACCGCCTTAGTCTTTTTTATTCAGTGTGTTTTCTCCCATCTAATCATAGTGAGCGCGAAAGTAACACACCTTATCAACATGCCTAGCTACTTCTGCCTTATCAGGTATGGCCTCTCTGAGCTTCTGAAAGAGGGAAACAGAGAAACATATATTTCCTGAACATGTCCAGGAACCCAGGGAGTTGTGGGAATTAAAGGGATCTGCACCTACATGTGAGCATGGTGAGTACTGGACACTCCGGTGCATGGCCATATGAAGCAATGGTGATGAGAGTGGTGCAATGGCAGTACCTGGCAGTACTACTCCATATGGAAGCAGGCCACTTACCACCTCTGCAATGATGACTCTCTTATTCCTGGCAGAATTCCTGCAGCAAAAAATATCCAAGTACAAACCGCTAAGTCAGAAGTTGGGTCAAGTGATTGTGAGGGCTAATCTGATCTTATGGAATCTCACCCACTTGACAGTCAGAACTGGCCATTAACACCCTGGATGGAAATGCAAGAAGCTTAATTCTGCACCCCTCTGCAGAAGATCAGGATCCCTTGACACGTTAACAGCGTACAAGCACTGTATAGCCAAGAGGTAGCATTAGGGAACCTTAGGGACAACTTTATCAGCAGAAAACAAAAAGCAGGAGAATTCTGCAATATGCACTGGGACAACAAAACATAGCAGCAGAGATAAGACATAGGGAAAGGGGCTGCATAGGGCGACCTAGCTGGGGTGATGCAAACTGATGGCTGGAGGAACAATTTTGGATGAACTGCTGTTTGACAAAGTCAGAGAAACCTTGAAAGATAAAAATAGAAGCAACAACTGTTTAAACTTTCATGAACTGTTGGAAGTGGCCATAGCATGTTAGGAGCAGAGACCCACAGGCTCAGACACACCTATAGCCATTGTAGATTGAAAATCATTGGACCCACTTACAAATGGATGGGTAGCTTCAAGGGTTGTGGCTTTCTGGAAACTGTAAGAAGGGATGCCTCAGCTCCACACAGAGTCATCCATGTTAAAGCACAGACAGGAATAGTACTCCACCCGGCAAAGAGGGGATTTCCCTTGTGGAGAAGGTGAACACCACCTCAGGCATGCCTAAGGTGGGCAAGGTCATCATTCTCATGCTGAGGCTGTTGAGTTGGGCCATCTACAGAGAAGCTGCCCCAAACACACCCAGTGAAAGCCATTGAAATAGAATACTCTGTGGCCAGGAATCAAGCAATGGGGCGGTCAAGTGGAATGACTCCCTATCCAAGCACCAAAGATGTAGATGAAAAAGATGAAGTGATAGAAATCCCTAATTTGACTGCAGCAAGACCTATGAATAGGCCTCAGGTGAACCTTGTCTGTGTACTGAAAGAATAAAACTGTGCAGAGACACAGTAAGTGGACCCAGTCATTGCACACTTAAAAGAGGCAATACAATTATGGCGGTGGTCTGCCAACACTGTGTGGTCTGTTCAGTGTCAAAGTGGGCTGAGGCCCAGATTCCATCTCTGACTTGGCACACATCTGCCCACTGGAAGTACTGACCATCAACTTTCTTACGTTTGACATGTCAGAAGACCGATTCCATCACATTCTAGTTATAGTGGACCACTTTACCAAGCTTGCAATAGCAGTATTGGCCAGCCACCAGACCACTGCCCAGGTGGTGTAGAAGTACATCTGCATGTGGCTGTCCACAGAAGATGCATTCAGACCAGAGACCCTGTTTCCAAAGCAAGTTCTTGCAAGAATCGTGCCACTCACGAGGCATCAAAAAGTCACACACTACCCCATACCACCCACAAGTCAATGAGGAATGTGGGAGGTTCAGTTGCACCCTGATACAACTGCTGAGAGTCTTAGCTCATTAGAAACTAAGAAAATTGACCCATTACCCAGCCAAAGTGGTCTGGAAATACAACCACACAGTTTATTCTGCTCACTCTGCCATGACGTTTGGCTGTGCTCTCGGGGTTGCCCATAGACCTAGACAAAAGAACTTGAACACACTCTGACTTCCTGGATTTGGGAGTGGAAATGATGACTGCCTGAAGTTTAACAGTTTGTCAAATACTGGTTATGAGTACAGCAAAGTCAGAAGGGTCAGAATTTGAACTTCAACTTGGGGACTGAGTGGCAGTCCAACCAAAAGGGGCACATCAGCCATGAAAAATGCAGACAGGGAGAAGAAACCCAAGAGAAACCAAGAAGCCTACACTATAAACTCCTCAAACTAAGCCCTGGATCCTGGCAATATTACACAGCCTAGTGGTCACCCAGCTCAGGCCCATGCTCCTACTGTGGAGCCATCTGAACCCCCATCTGCTGATGTGTCTGAAGGAGGATTCATCCAGAAGATGGAACTGAGACTCAACCCTTGAGGTTCTTCCAGAGACTTACTCCCCACCCAATTCCTCTACTTTCAGAACCAGTACTCTGGCAGACAGACATGCAGCTTTTCTGGAAGACCCATCCACCATGGAAAGGCTCTTCTCGAATGGTACCAGGGTACTGCAGTCCCAGAGAAGTGGTCTAATGTTCTTGCAGGGCCTTGAATTCCCACAGCTGTTCACCTGTGTTAACAGAGCTTCCCTGGACTTCTTTACCAGGATTGATGCTGTATTCTGAACTGTTTTAGAGATGTAGTGATTCTCAGCTAGGCTCCCTATAATTTTAGCGTGTCATAGAGGCTATGAAGTCACATGTTATCTTGATTGAACCACCAACACATTGCTGTGAAGAGTCCATGTTTGTGCAACATTCATATTCTGTTTTGTTTTATTCTAAAGTGTATGCATATGCCTTATCATTCTGACACTGTTTTGCACTAATAATTTGACTTTTCGTCTGTTAAGTAAACTGCAAGTTACAGTTAAGCTTCAGTCACACAGATGTTTAGCCATATACAGCATGAAGAGTCATTTGTTTATTTATTTTTTTAGTAGCCCCAAGCTGTGTGCTGGCAGCCAACAAAAGTAAATAGAGTTTCAGCAGCTGTATGGACTCCCCTGCACAGCCAAGTTTGACAGGTACCCAAGGATGGGTGCTTGGCCCCCTAATGCACACTGCAAGTGAGTCCATACAGCCACTGTGTCTCCATTCAATTATATAGCCTGCCTGCATGCAGCTCAGTGGTACACTAAAAAACTAACAAATGACCCTTCATGCTATATGGTAGGGTGACCAGACGTCCCGGTTTCCCGGGGACAGTCCCCAGACTAAGGATATTGTCCCCGCCCCAAGACTGTCCCCGGTTTTGTCGCTGGTTTGCAGGGCCGGGGAAGTCTGGTCAATGGATGGAAGGACCACCACCACCTTGGGGGGACAGCTGACAATTTGAAAGAACAGACTGATTTCTCCCGTCCATAGGACAGGAGAATCAGTCTGTACATTTAGGGGTCGTGGCTGCAGCTGAGCGAAGTGTCTCTGACACTGGTTTCACACAGTCCAATGAGTCCATTCCCCCCTTCCAGCAACGGATAGGAGAGAGGATTACAGCTCTCCTCCCGCCCCTGTTCCCCCATCTGGCCGGGCCACCCACTCTCCTGTACCGGCGTGTAGCTGTGCTGCTTAGAGAGAAGGGAAATGCTGGTGGGAAATTTGAAGAACAGCAGCTACACATTCCAACCTGTGTGATAGATGCCTGAGCCACCAGCTTCCAGCCTCATCCCTCCAATGAGTGAGCACTTTATTACACTTTGATCAGTGAACTGTCCCTATCTCCCTCCCTTCTCTCTCCTATCTGCCCCCCCCCCCCCACCATTTGTTCTTCCAAGTTCCATTTAGCAGCTATGCAGTGGACCAGTAGCCGAACAACCAGGGTTGCTGTCCTGCTCCTGCAGCGCTGTTCTCTGTCTCCATGGCAGTGGCAGCGCATTAGGACCCAGTGCTGGTTACATTATGGGGCTGATGGGCACATGTGCTGTGCAGGAGTGCAAGTACAATTGTTTGTAGACAGCTGAGCCTCCTGCAGGTCGCTTAGCAGCGAAAGCACTGCATAGCCTTCTCTGGCATGCTGATCAGGATGGGATCCAGGTGATATCCCCAGTCAGATCTAATATTAAATATGATTAATTAATTGATCAGAGCCCCCACTTTACTGGCATGGAGCCCACATGGCTGCAGAACATATGGTTGATATATATAGTAATTGTACTCTTGATTATTATAAATACTGTGTTTATTAGATCTGACTAGGAGTGTCACCTGGATCATATCCTGATCATCATGACAACAGAGAAGGCTATGCATCAGTATGGCTGCTAAGTGACCAGCGGGGTCAGCTGTTTACAACCAATAGTGCCAGCCCTCCCCCGCATGCACCCATCAGACCCATAATGTCACCAGCACTGGGTCCTAATAGACTGCCACTGCTGCCATGGAGATAGAGATGCCAGACTAGTTCAGGGGCATGACATCAAGAAGAGGCTGTGGACTCCCACGGTGGCTGAACATTAGGGCCCTTTCACAAGTGTGACCTTTGCAACCCAGGTAATTCTGCCACTGTGTTGGACCCTTATATCAAGTTCCCTGGTGTGCTGGTGACATATCTATTGCTTTCTGCCACTGTAGGGTGGGCCCGAAATGGATGGAAGGGGGCCCATTGCAGAACACATGAAAGGGCACCACTGAAGGGCCATAATAAAAGGGCTCCGCAACAGGAGTAAAGAGCCCCAGGATCAGTGGGGAGGGCCATGGGACCAGAGAAACGGGCCCCGGGACTAATTAAATCAGGGGGGCCCACCAAGGTTTTCTGCACCGGGGCCCTGAAGGTTGTAGTTGAGTGGGTCACCCTACTCTAGATTTGCCTGGGCTGTAAAATGTTGATCCAGTGTGGTGGCACCCCCATCCTCCGTTCAGTCCCACTGGGCCCATTGGGGCTTGGGCTGTCTCAGACTGGGAAGGGGGGTGTCGAGCGCCGATTAAACAGATCGGTGATCTCCTGCTTACCCGGCTGTCAGGCGAAGTCCTGCCTCCTGGGCCGGTTCCTATGATAGGCAGCACATTGGTGACGTATATCATAGGAGGCAAGACTTTGTCTGAAGTCTGAGGACAGCGGCCACGCGGGGTAAACAGGAGACCTCCACTCTGTATAATCCATCTCCTCTCCTCTAGGTAGGGCTGAGCTGCTGGGCACTGAACAGGCTGCATTTATGGGCACTGAACAGGCTGAGTTAATGGGTGCTGAGCTGCTGGGCACTGAACCGGCTGATCTGCTGGGCACTGAACAGGCTGCATTTCTGTGCACTGAACAAGCTGAGATGATGGGCACTGAACAAGCTGCATTGATGGGCACTGAACGGGCTGAGCTGATGGTCACTGAACATGCTGCATTGAGGGGCACTGAACAGGCTGAGCTGATGGGCACTGAACATGCTGCATTGATGGGCACTGAACAGACTGCATTGATGGGCACTGAACAGGCTGAGATGGTGGGCACTGAAAAGGCTGAGATGATAGGCACGGAACAGGCTGTATTGATGGGCACTGAACAGGCTGCATTTATGGGCACTGAACAGGTTGAGATGATGGGCACTGAACAAACTGCATTGATGGGCACTGAACAGGCTGAGCTGATGGGCACTGAACATGCTGCATTGATGGGCATTGAACAGACTGCATTGATGGGCACTGAACAGGCTGAGATGATGGGCACTGAAAAGGCTGAGATGATGGGCACGGAACAGGCTGTATTGATGGGCACTGAACAGGCTGCAGTGATGGACACTGAACAGGTTGCATTGATGGGCACTGAACAGGCTGCATTGATGGTCATTGAACAGGCTGAGATGATGGGCACTGAACAGGCTGCATTGATGAGCACTGAACAGGCTGCATGGATGGGCACTGATCAGGCTAAGCTGATGGGCACTGTCAGGCTGCATTTATGGGCACTGAACAGGCTTCATTTATGGGCACTGAACAGGCTGCATTGATGGGCACTGAACAGGCTGCATTGAGGGGAACTGAATAGGTTGCATTGATGGACACTGGTGAGGCTGCATTGATGGGCACTGGCGAGGCTGCATTATTGGCACTGGTGAGGCTGCACTGATAGGCACTGATGATGCTGTGCTGATATGCACTGGTGAGTATAATACACTCTTCAAATGTGCTTTAAAATGCATGGCTTTCCTTTTTATGAACAAAAAAAATTATGTCATGTGGTTGGGCTGGTATGAAATGATTTCCAGAAATAAAGTATATATCATACAGTCAATACATAAACACATACCACATACACTGCATATATCATTTGAGGAAAATATGCTTACTATTATAAATAGTTTACTATTTGCCAATAAAAAAAAATGTAAAAAAATGTCCCCGGATTTCATTTTAAAAATCTGGTCACCTTACTATACGGGGCTGAGCGCTTGTGTGAATGAAACATTACTCTTTGTCTGATCATTTAGCCAATTACGCATCCTGTTACATTATATTGTTAACATAACTGAACACAGTTTTTTTTTCTTTTTTTTGTCACAGTCTATTTTGATCCACTTAATTGCAGATATAGTGTACTGTAAATGATTGTTGACTGAAATATCATCAGCTGCTCCCTGGTGAGCACTCCCTGACTCTTTATGTTTCCTGATATCTGTATTTCATATATGTCCTTTTGTGACTTTCCTTTGCTGGTGTATTTCCGCACTGTGATTTATGTTCCCTTTTATTTTTCTCTTCCCTCTGTACTTTCCTCTGTTATTGACTTTTTGTGCTTCTTCACCTCTCTCCTCTCTACATTCTCTGTCAGAGACAGTTTTCTCTCACGAGCTGTCCACACCAAACCTTATAATTAACCCCTTGCCGTCCAGCCGCCATCATTGTACTGCGGCAAGGTGGCACGATCACGCGATTGTACGTCAGTGCGGGATCTCGCGCACATGCTCCCACTGGCCAGTGGGGGAGCCAATCAGCGGTTGGGGCAGACTCAATGTCCGCGAGCCACCCGTGATCCTTCCCTGCAGTGATTAAAATGGGGCAGATCTCCATTCTGACAGGGTAGATCACACAGATCCTCTCTGTCTGCTATGCAGAAAGACGGATCTGTGTGTTTCCCCAGTCACACAGTCCCCCATAAACTTAGAAAACACAAACAGGGAACACATTTAACACCTTGATCACCCCTATTCTTAACCCCTTCCCTGTCAGTGTCATTAGTACAATAACAGTGCATATTTTTAGCACCGATTACTGTAATAATGTCACTGGTTCCCAAAAAAGTGTCAAAAATGTCCGTTAGGTGGCCGAACTTTCCTCCGCAATATCGCAGTCCCGCTAAAAATCGCAGATTGCTGACATTACTAGTAAAAAATAAATAATAAAAATGCCATAACTGTATCCCCTATTTTGTAGCTGCTATAACTTTTGCGATTTTTTTTACCAAAAATATGTAGAAGAATACATATTGGCCTAAACTGATGAGGAAATTAAGTTTTTAGCATTTTTTTTTATATTTGTTATAGCAAAAAGGAAAAAAATATTGGTTTTGTCGCTCTTTTATTGTTTATAGCGCAAAAAATAAAACCACAGAGGTGATCAAATACCACCAAAAGAAAGCTCTATTTGTGAGAAAAAAACGTGCAACTGTCAGTTAAAGCGACGCAGTGCTGTATTGCAAAAAAGGGCCTGGTCAGGAAGTGGGTAAATTCTTCCAGTCCTTAAGTGGTTAAAGAAGAATGTGACCCAGCTGTGTGCATTCAGATAGTTACATAATCTTACAGTGACCCTAATGCCAATATCAAATGTTAATATCGTATTTACATTATTCTTTTTGGGTAACAGTTTTGTTTTAAAGAAATCCTGTTACCACACCATTCATTTCAACCACAACCTTCCCATAATACAAATATATAAAATTCTATGTACTTTTAAAGTATTTTGGGCGTGATATTTACCAGTTAACAACATACCTTTTTAGGACATCCAAAAAGCCTGAAACTACCGCTGAGCACCACCAACTTAGATGTGATGTTAGCAGCTGTCACTTAAAGCAGAATTAAAGGTATGCAATGTTTTTTGAATGGGCCCAGGAGCTTTTAGCCATAAAGTGCTGGTATGCATATTGGTACAGTACATTTAGGCAGCCTTACCTGGCAAGGGATGCCCTCAAGTGTTGCACTTCCCCCTTGCACTTGCCATCTTCTCTAGGTCTTCCTTCCAGGTTCCGACTCTTTGGTCACTTGGTTGGCCAGACTGTGATGATGTAATTCTTGCGCATGGTAGTCACGCTGTAAGCTGAGCTGCACAGGAGCTACATAAAACGTAATGCCAGTTCATACCAATGCTAGGCTTTAAACCCATCATTAACTAATAACACATGCATTAAAGCATGTCATGAAGTGTTATCAATTATACATATTAGATGTAAATGGGGTACCGCCAACGATGAGAAAAAAAATAGACAGAGACTGCTGGAGAAATCCTTATGGTGTAGTAGTTTGACAAATAATATAATGAAATATATATAATAAGAAGGTAAATTGCAATGGTGTACTCCATATTCCTGAGCTCCGCAATGGGAATTAGACAACCTGGAGTGAAAGCCTGTAGGGAATATGACTGTCCCTGCGCAGAGTAAGGTCACTTTCGATGCTTGGTGGGGTGATCTGGACGATCCTACGTTCTACTGTCTCAGTATTTCGGAGTGTTCATAGTAAGAGGTTTATAAGCCCCAATAGATGGGAAAGTGGTGTCAGCAGAGGCGCCTGAATGTGAAGGAGAAGCAGAATAGTATAAAACACAGTCAACGTGTTTCGTGGCACTACACTGGCCACTTCCTCAGGATGGTGCATAAAACACTTTAAATGCTGTGATCTGTCTCTCGTGTTGTTGGTGAGTGTGCACACGAAATGCGTTGACTATGTTTTTACTATTCTGTGGGTAATAAATATAGAATCAATGAAGAATCCATTTCTCAGCTTCTCATTCACATTTGGACACCTTTGCTGACACCACTTTCCCATCTTTTTGGGCTCATAAACCTCTTATCTTATACATATTAGAAGCAAATGAAGATCTGAAGCTAAAAGACATAGCATTGCTTAAGAGGAACATGTGAAGAGCTCTGGAAGGTGACACAGCTTGTTGATTTGTTTTGGTACAGACTCTGGAGCTTGCCACATTACTTTGTTTACCATGTTTATAAGTAATGTATAATATACTGCCACTCTTCCTTGGACCACAAAATGCAAACACTCTGTCTTTAACTCCCCCCCCCCCAAATGTTTGTTGGCATTACATTCCTTATCATCAGATGTTTTGCGGCACCAGTCTGCTTTGTGTTCCCTCCTGGCCCAAAACAGCAAAGAGAGAAGTATTCTCTCACCCCACACTATTACCCTGGGGAAAGGCAATGTCCACAACCTGAACTCAATACAATATAGGCAGAAAGTTGTAATGGTCAGAATGAACAGTCTAAGATGTCTGTTGGCTTAAAGGGGTTGTAGAGTCTCAAGGATTTTCACCTGAAAGAATTCTATGCATTCGGGTGAAAAACCTTCTGTGCTGCATCCCCCCAGAGCCCCCCTTTTTCTTACCTGAACCTGATCATGCAAGCATCGAGGATGAACACAGCAGCTTCAGCCGCTGTCTTGGGTCCTCATTGGATAGATTGATAGCAGCAGGCGTTATTGGCTCCCGACGCTGTCAATCAAATCCAGTGACACGGGAGCCAGGGGGCGGGGCTGAGTCCTGCTATTTGTGTCTGCACTATAAGGACCAATTGTGGTCGTGGTTGCCCGGTCCAGGAGAGGACACACGCGATTCTAGTTGGTTGCCTTTTGAAACAGGAGTTCAGGGGGGATATATATCCCCCTGTTTTTCCTTTTTTTTCTCCTTCCCTTCCCCTTTTTGGGCTTCTAATGGTTCCATACTGCTGGAGAAATACACCTTGATTCTGACCAGCTTTCAGCTGGTTAATTTTTTTTGTGTGGGGACTTGTATGGCTGACAGCTTTTGTCCCTGCTCCATCTCTGGTCTCCCTTCAGTTGTGATGCCTCCGACTATGATATACAGCTGCTCTTTGTAGGTGTTTCAAATTAACAATGAAGCTTTGAAGAAGCGGATTATATATTTTTGGAACCGCTAAACATGTCAGCTATCCATCTGGAAACACCAATTCTTGGTTTTCATGTATTTATGGAGGAATTTTATTATCTTGAATATGCGATTTTTGTATATGTCTTTTACATATACAGTTGTGCTCATAAGTTTACATACCCTGGCAGAATTTTTGATTTCTTGGCCATTTTTCAGAGAATATGAATGATAACACAAAAACCTTTCTTTCACTCATGGCTAGTGTTTGGCTGAAGCCATTTATTATCAATCAACTGTGTTTACTCTTTTTAAATCACAAAGACAACAGAAACTACCCAAGACCAGTGACATTTATACAGTGATCAGTGCTATAAAAATGCACTGATTACTGTATAAGTGTCACTGGCAGCGAAAGGGTAAACCCCAGGGGTGATCAAAGGGTTAAATGTGTTCCCTGGGAGGTGTTTCTAACTGTATGGGGGCTGGGATGACTGGAGGAGGAGAGAGATCGCTGTTCCTAATCACTAGGAACAGACGATCACTGTGAGCGCCCCTGTCAGAACGGGGATCTGCTGTGTTTACATATACAGGCAAATCCCTGTTCTGCCTCTGTGTGGAGCGTTCGCGGATGATCGGTGGACATTGCGCCCGCCGGCCACTCGCACAGGCTCCGAGGCCACGCCACAGGCGCGTGCACCTGCTATATCTATTACACAAAGCAACGTACAGTGACGCCGATTTGCATAATAGAGTCAACCTGATGCAGTATAACTGCAGCAGCTGGTCTTTAAGTGGTTAAAGCAATTGTAAAAGTCAATTTTTGTTTTCATTTTTAATTCAATCTTATTTTATTGAAAAAAAAACAAGGTGGAAAATACAATCAGCATAAAAAGAGTATTGTTAACAGTATTACGTATAGACAGTATAACACATGGATAGGGAGGCTTCAGAAATAGATCATTGTATCATATACGTTATGTGTAGCTAAAGAAAAAATAGCAATTAGAGCAACATAATGAGGAAAAACTGGAGGGATATACGACTCTCGTCTCCCAAATGGAGAGATTATATATAAGTATCATATAGTATTACATCTAAACATATTGTGAAAACCTGCAATTTTGTAGAAAAGTTAGTTGTAAAAAAAGAAATAAAAAACACATGTGGTAGGCGTGGCCTGACGGGACATGGAGTAGGACGTGCGAAAGGAAAGCTCCGTACATTACTCCTGATTTTAATGATCCTTTGACCCATTGCAAGTTACTTATCAACTGACAAGTGTACCTGGAAACTGCTTGAAACAGACACGCTATGGCACCGACAAAAACTAAGCCGGAGACGGTGGCTAAACTGGATAAGTTCCGCAGGCAGGAGAAGGAGAGTGCTGGGGAAGATGGCGCCGAGGCACACGTGGGGAAGGAGTCGGCGGGAACAGACACTGACCGGGTACTGGAGGCCATAAACACCCTGCAAACCTCTCTTACAGCCAGACTGGAGGAGGTGAAGGTAGATATCTCCCTCATCAGGCAAGACTTTCACAACCTGAAGGAAAGAGTCGCCACTTACGAGGTGAGGCTGAGCGACGCAGAGGATGCCATACCCCCTCTCCAGTCTAGTTCAACCAGAATGCAGCAGCAGATTAACCTCCTGATGGCTAAACAAGATGACATGGAGAACAGGCTGCGCAGATGTAACCTGCGCTTTATTGGTATGCCGGAGGGAGCTGAGGGTAAGGACCCCACTACTTTTCTGGAACAGCTTCTTATCACCACTTATGGCAGGGAAGCATTCTCGCCTACGTTCGCAGTGGAAAGAGCCCACCGCATGCCAGCCAGACCACCACCTCCGGGAGCCCCTCCGCGCACGTTCATAGCCAAGATGCTGAACTATAAAGACAGGGACTCTGCACTTCGTATGGCTCGCATCAAAGGTAATATAACACTTGCTAATGCAAAAGTGGCAGTCTTTCCCGACTTTTCCACGGAGGTACAGAAACGAAGGCAACAATTCTCCGAGGTCAAACGTCTTCTGAGAACTAAGAATATCAAGTACTCCATGCTATTCCCAGCAAGGCTCCGAATTGAGGATGGAGACCGTGTCAATTTTTTTGAAAAACCAGAGGACGCCATTTCCTGGATGGAGAACAGAGCTCCCCTCAGAGAGGCACATGAATAGGTGAGGCTTTAGCTCTGAGCAAGCTCTCCCATGAGATACTATCTGTCTCTTCTTCAGTTCTATTAGATATGATGGCTTAATATTATGCTGTGACTCTATTAATTGAAACCGCAGAGACCCCCTGTTCTCACTCTCGGGATATGCTCTCCTCATAGGAAATAGGCACGATCGTCTGCTTAGTTATGCTGAGACTTTATTAATTGACTCCGCAGGGATCCCCCGGCTCCCATTCCCGAGATGTCCTCCTCGCCATAGGAAATAGATACAACCGCCTGCCTAATTATGCTGCGGCCAGGACCTAGGCACTTACTTCCACTGTGAAATGAGGGGCCCTTACAGGGCTCTACTATTCTGATGCTCCTGCAGTCTCATCTGCTAAAGGCCCATCTTCAAAGGCTCTTGATCGGATCTCCAGTAACAGAAACTTGCACGCACCTATTTTTCTGTTTCAAAGAGATCAATAAATCTTTTATACGATAACTTACCTAATCTGGACAACTTTAACGGAGTGACAGAAGTCCTATCGAATGTCATACATGTACAGTGAAGATTCGCCCTCACTGTATCCCCGGAGAGAACCCAAACAGTGAGCATCCCTATGTATACAGCTCACTTTCTAGCTGGAACATTCTTATATTATTCCTCCTCTGGTGTCTATGCACTGCCACTTCCAGCTCACATCAATATAGTTCGACAGAGAACTGGGATGCAAGCTACAACGTCTCTCTGGGTCGGTTACGCCTAGCTTGGATAGAAGTTTCACCAAGCGGGTACTTTGACTTATTGTTTTGGGTTTATACCCCCACAAGTTGGGGGTTGTGCCGGGTTGGGTGCGGGGTGGGGAATGTTCTTGTTCATGCACTGTATTTTATTGAGCTTCATCTACTCAAAGTATGGTTATTTTACACATATAATAACACTTTAAATGTCTTGCATAATCACAAAACTACTGGTCTCTGGTACCTGATATGTAATATGAGGTGTGGACTCCCCCCTGGCGGCAATTTGGTTTCTCAAAGGTTACTCCTCCTTAATATCTTGGAGTGCTGGGAGATATGACCACCATTAAATTTATGACATGGAATGTCAGGGGATTGCGGGACAAGGTCAAAAGGGCGGCGATCCTCTCCTTTCTCAAAAAGCAGAGAGCGGGAGTGATTGTCTTAACTAAAACGCATCTAGATGGTCATCTGCACCTAGCCTTGAGGCGCCCGTGGATTGGATGGGCTTACCACTCCTTTTACACCTCTCATGCCAGGGGGGTGTCCGTACTCATTGCTAAACATGTGAACTTTGAACTGTATGACATTGTCACAGACCCACAGGGAAGATATGTGTTCTTGCGGGCCAAAATCCAAGGGGAAATGTTGCTACTGATGGCCTATTACATTCCGCCCCCATTCTCTAGTGGAGTGGTGGCGGAGGGCCTGCAATACTTGGCTAGACATCCAATGATTCGAGCTGTGTGGTTGGGAGATTTCAATTCAGTTTTAGACACAGAGCTAGACAAATTGCAACAACCGGGCCGGCCTAGCCTATTAAACAGTCAAACCAGATTCGCAAGGCTACTATCTCAGTTTCACCTAGCGGATACGTGGCGTGCCCTCTATCCCCAGGCTAGGGCCTATTCATGTTTCTCCTCTTCCCATAACATGATGTCACGTATTGACTTTATTTTCTTGTCTCGGACAATGCTACCTAAATTAAAAGAAGCAGCCTTCTCCCCAAGATTGCTCTCTGATCACTGTCCCTACTGGGTCAAAATAGAATTCCAAGCATTACAACCCCTTACGAGATGGCGCTTAAACCCATTCTGGTTATCTCTTTTCTCAGAGACAGACGGGATTGAAGCCATCTGGGCCCAATTTTTTTAAATCAATGAACAGACCTCATCTATTCTCAATGTCTGGGAGGCTTTTAAACTCCATGTTAAAGTTACCCTTACATCCCACATTAATAAGATCAAAAAACACTCCTCGATACATCTTGAAACGGAACTGGCTAAATTGGAAGAAGTGGAACGCCAATTTGAGAGAGACCCCTCTCCTGCTAGTGCCTCGCACCTCAAACTCCAGAATAGAATAGTGGATCAGCTACACTATGAGAAAGCGAATAGGAAGATATTCTTCTCTAAACAGAGGACCTTTGAACACGGGGAGCGGGCAGGTAAACTGTTAGCATACATGGCCCATAACGAAAACAGACCCCCAGTGGTGATATCCCTCCGAACTATATCGGGCACCTTCATTACTGACCCAGCCGAAGTGGCGGCTAAATTCCATGACCATTTCCTCTCACTATATACCACTACCCTTACGGATAACTCAGACCAGGGAGAGGAGTTTCTGACCAGCCTAAGTATCCCTCAATTGTCCCAATCCCAGGTAGAACTACTTGAGGCCCCACTCACTGCTGACAAGATAATAAAAGCAATCTCTAGCTTTGCTAGATCGAAAGCACCAGGTTCAGACGGATTACCCATAGAATTCTACTCTCAATATAGTGAGATACTTGTACCCAAACTACTGGCCTTATATAATTACATGTTTGACAATTTCATACTGCCCCCGACGATGCGTGAAGCTACTGTTATTCTGATTCCTAAGCCTGGTAAGGACCCACATGTTACTGACTCATACCGCCCGATCTCATTGTTACAAGTAGACATAAAGATTCTCGCTAAACTCCTGGCTCTTCGGCTCAACCGGGTCATTACAGACCTGGTGCATGACGACCAGGCTGGTTTCATGCCCGGAAGGAACACCTCGTTTAACCTCAGGCGGTTATTCATGAATGTACAGGCCCAACATGATGCGGTGGGGGAGAGGGTAGTGGTGACCCTGGACACGGCCAAGGCGTTCGACTCTGTGGAATGGCCTTATCTATGGAAATGCTTGACTAGCTTTGGCTTTGGTCCCAGGTTTCTCAAGTGGATTCAGATCTTATATCAAGCTCCAACAGCCAGAGTTGTGGCCAATGGGTGGCCTTCGGATGCCTTTCAACTGTCCAGGGGCACCAGACAGGGATGCCCTCTCTCCCCACTACTATATGCTCTTGCCACAGAACCACTGGCTATTTCCATTAGAAGTAACCCATGTATACAGGGACTCCGGGTTGGAACACTTGAGGAAAAGATTAGTTTGTATGCTGACGACACCCTCCTGTACTTGGCAGACTCGGGAACCTCACTGTCAGAGGCATTACGAATGTTCGAGGAATTTGGAGCCTTCTCGGGACTCAGGATTAACTGGGAGAAATCCCAAATCCTACCACTAGATTCGGCCCCACAAACACAGGCTCAGTCACTCATGCCCTTGCAACGGGTCAGTGTCATTAAATACCTGGGTGTGTACATCACAAACTCCCCGACTGACTACATAAATAATAATCTAGAACCAATTTTCCCACTAGTCAAAAATAAAATACAAACATGGTCCAGGCTGCCTCTAGGGGTGATGGGGCGTATTAATTTGATAAAGATGATTCTGCTCCCCAAGATTCTGTATGTGTTGTGGCACTCGCCAATCTATATACAATTAAAATACTTTCGAATTATTGACGCCCTTATAAAACCATATGTATGGGGGAAGGGTAGGCATAAGCTTTCCTGGCACTCCCTTTTACGCCCAACGGACTTAGCAGGTACAGCCTTGCCGGACTTTAGTTCATATTATATAGCATCACAAATATCAAATATATTCCACCTAGACAAGACAGACAGACATAGATTTCTCTCCCTTATGTGCCCACATTGGGCTCGGTGCACCTCTGACCCAATATATGTGATAGCAGCTACTCCTAGTGGGGTGGAGGGAGGGAGACACCAAGCTCTATCTCTACAGCACTATAGGAAGATATGGGAGTTGGCCTTACACAAATTGGGAATACCCCCGCACAATGAATACACCCCTCTTTGGCACAGCAAATTTCTCCCAGAATTGAGATTGTTAGCTGAAAAAACAGAATGGTGCAGATTAGGGGTGTTCTACCTTACCCATGTAATAACAGCTGGTACCCTGAAGACGTATGATCGGTTGAAGGAGGAATTCTCACTTCCCAATCGCATGTTTTTCAGATTTATCCAGGTGCGACATGCTATACAAACCCAGTTCCCCCAACAACTTCCGGAACTGGCCCCTAATTCTCTCATGGAAATTATTAAAAGCTCAGACCCTCAGAAATTAATATCCATAGTGTACAATATGATTATCACCCCACGTTCGGCGCAGGGAGCGTACGACATCAAAAAGCGGTGGGAGAGGCAGTGGGGCCCCATAGAAGATGAAGATTGGGGGGAGGCGCTGGACACATGTAAAGTGGTATCCCCGAGATTGTCAGATAGACTCACCCAACTATATATTCTCCACCAGTCATACCTGACACCACTCAGAATATCTAAATTCAGTCGTGGAGGGTCTGCTGCATGCCCCCTTTGCACGCGGGAGACAGGGTCCTTTTACCATCTCATATGGGCATGTCAATATATACAGGGGTACTGGAGACAGGTGATACAGTTCCTTCATGATAACATGGGATCACCCCTTGCTCTCGACCCAAAACTATGCATTTTAGGCATTTTCCCTGAGGTAGACCTGGATAAGTACACCAGGACCTTCTTACAAGAAACACTATTTTCGGCCAGAAAAATCATTGCAAGGAACTGGATGAGAATGACACCACCAAACATGCCCGAGTGGATAAGGGAAGTTAATAATATGCTCCCGTATAAAAAAATGTATGTATATACACAGGGGCTGCCCTAACAAGTACAACAAAATCTGGGACAGGTGGCTAGAGGTTTCAGATACTTGTACATGACCTGAAGACTTTCTTCAAAGATATACATGGAAAAGGCTCATTGTGAAATGTGAGAATTAACATACATGGACAAGATGTTGCAAATGGTACACAAGTACTTTACTGTATTATTTCAAATTGTGCATATCAGATCATACCTGAGTTTTATATATGATGTCAATGCATAATTATTGAATACTGTGCATTGGATGTAATTACTTTGATTCTGACAATAAAAGTTGTTGAATGAAAAAAAAAAAACAAAGCACATGTGGTAGCGGAAGTAAGTACTAAATGGGTTCTTAAAGTTACATTTGTGCATAAAGGAGAGAAAGAGTAAAAAAAAAAGTAAAGATATAGCAAGGAAAGGAGAAAGAATAGGGGCAGGCATCACTTCGGCATGTTCATGAGGCAGTGATGCTTAGGCCACCCTCTGCCCAGGGGATGAATTCCAGAGAGTATCTGAACATGGACCATGAAGTCCAAGTGAGAGAGAACTGTTCCTCCTTTTTAGATTCCTAAGCCAACAGACATTCAAGGTCCCTGATAAGGTCTACTTCAGTAGCCCACTTCCTAAGGGAAGGTACAGTTGTCGATCTCCAGTAACGTGGAATCACTATTCTGGTCACGTCCAGAAAGTGACGCAGTACATCTTTTTTGATGGACTTATACATTCCAGGGAGTATAGATAATATAGCTATTTCAGGTTAAGGAGAGAGAGGTCGCCATCAGTCTGCAATATAGTTGGAAGATCTGCTGCCAGAATTTCTGTATAGAGGCAATCCCACCAAACGTGGAGCATGGTACCCCTAGAGCTTAGACACCGCCATCAGATATCTGGTGTTGTTGAGTTTAAATAATGAATAGTCAAAGGGCATCTATACCATGTCATCACCAATTTAAAACCTTTTTCTTGAGGCTTAGTGGCCAGAGAGAGTTTGTGTGTCAGGGTAAAACATTTTTGGCAGTCAATGAGGGAGACGGAATGTTGTAGTTCTTTTTCCCAGGCTCTCGTATAAGGTGGGAGGTCAGAGTAGAAAGCATTCAGTAAGAGGGAATAAAGTTGAGATACCACGTGCATTGGAGGATCTGTTTGGAAGAGCATTTCTTTGAATCCTGTCGGTTCAGCTAAAATGTCTCGTGTGAATGGGAAGGTTCAGATATATGAAGTTAAAGTGGAGTTCCACTCTTTTAAAATTCAACAGCTACATAAAGTGCAGCTACTGACTTTTAATAATCGGACACTTATCTGCCCCAGGTTCCAGCGATGTGGCCGCCCGAAGCCTCCCCCTTCTCCCTCTCCTTAGTGCAGTGCTGGCATTGCAAATGTGGGCACCCGGCTTTGGTTTCAAAGCCGGGCACACAGTGTGCATGTGCGATCCATGTCACACTTTGTGAATGGTCGGCGTATCTTCTGGTACCTGTGACGTGTCCCAGACGATCGCTGAGAGGGAGGAGGGAAGGTGAACTTCCTTCCTGTGCCGCGGAGCACACTGCGCATGCGCGATCCGTGTCCACGACGCACTTTGTGAATGGTTGGCGTATCTTCTGGTACCTGTGACGTGTCCCAGAAGATCGCTGAGAGGGAGGGGGGAAGGTGAACTTCCTTCCTGTGCCACGGAGCCAGAGGAGGAAGTGCAGCTGGGACCCTGTCAAAACAGGGTCCTCGCTGCCCCCCAAAAAATGACATGCCAATTGTGGCATGTCGGGAGATCACCTTCCCCTAAAGTGGAAGTTCCACTTTTGGGTGGAACTCAGCTTTAATTGTTGCTTCTGGAGCCAATGCATAGGGTATCGAGAAGGCGATCCGGAAGGGGTATCTGGCCTTAATGTGGGGTCTGGGAGTCATAGGCCCCAGGAGATTTGATATGTTCCGGTTGGATACTAAGAGATCCCAAATTTGGATAGTCTGATGATTAAGGTCACTAAGTGTGTACGAACCCCTACGGTGTGTGGGTGTGGTCTATGGAAGAGCTGAAAGCTCAATGGAGTTCATATGGCTTTCCAATTGAACACAGAGCTTAGTCGAAGAGTGGTGAAACCAGTCCAGTATGTGAGTGAGTATTGCTGCCTAATGGAAGGAACAACGTTCTGTATTGAATTCTGGGATGTGCTGCATTCCAAATGCATTTAGAAAATAGTTGACGCAGTTTCCGTAAATGTGAAATAGGTACTTATATAGGAATTGTCTGGAATAGATACAAAAACCGGGGAAGAACAAACATTTTCAAGGTGTTCATCCTACCAAACGACGAGAGCCGCTTGGACGTATAGGTGGATAAATTGGCCTGGGTTCTAAGGAGTAAGGGAAAATTCCTAGAAAAAAGCCAGGATGCATCTGCCGGTATTTGAATACCAAGGTATCGGATGGTGGTGAACCCCGTTTTAAAAGAAAAGGCAGTTGTGAGTCTTAGTCTTTGTAGGTCCGACTTTGGTAGAGAGATATTGAGGATTTCCGATTTACTGTAGTTTACTTTGAAATAGCTTACTGTCCCAAATCTCTGGAACTCCTGCACTACTGTGGGCAGGTACGAGTGTGGGTGTGTCACAAATAGGAGCAGGCCATCTGCGAATAGAGCAAGTTTAGTGTGAGTGGGCCCAACCGTTATGCCTTGCACAGAGGGATTGTTTGTAAAGTGATAGCTATATGTTCCATTGTGAGAACATATAGAAGGGGGGATAAAGGATACCCTTGACCTGTCCTATTAGAGATAGAAAATGCCGGTGATAGGGAGCCGTGAAGTCTGATCTTAGCAGATGGAGAGGAGTAGAGGGACATTATCCTTGAGATTATGTGAGCTCCCAATCCTATTTATTGTAAAGACATTCAAAGGAATTGCCAGTCCACACGGTCAAATGCCTTCTCTGCATCGACCGTTAGGGGCATAAGGGAATATTGTGGGTTTGGATATAGTCAGATATAAGAAGGGTTTTCAGGGTGTTATCCCTTGCTTCACCGCCACTCACAAATTCCACTTGATCTAAGTGGTTCAAACTGGGCAACAGCGGTTGCAATCTATTGGCCAACACTTTAGCGAAGACCTTCAAATCAACACCAATCATGTATATTGGCCTATAGTTTGTGCATTAAAGTTGGGTCCTTCTCCGGTTTTGGGATAAGGGATATATGAGCCTCCAGTGTTTGCAGAGGGAACACCGAGCCTTCTGACACAGAGTTGAACACTTTAGTGAGGAAGGGAACAAGAAGAGGAGCGAACAGTTTATAAAACTTCTGAGTTTATCCATCCGCGAATGTGCGTACAGAGGTCTCATATAGTCCTTTGAGTTGTGATCGGGCGTTGGAAACCTCCATGAGCATTTCTATTGTCGGCGAGCGCTTATGTTCGGTTTCCAAAACTCTGAGCTGTTAAATTGCAGCCACTATAGCATTCTTTTTTAGGCGAGTTCCTAATTGAATAAAGGTTCCATGTAAGACTGCCTTTAGTGCCTCCCATTGGATGGGAAACTATGTGGTATCTTGTGCGTGGTCTACGAAAAAGTTAGAAATTGTCTCGGATACACGTGCAACACATTCCAAATTTTCCAGCAACGAGTCATTCAGGAGCCAAGTCCACTCCTTCACCAGTGTGGACGGGAGCGAGAACGTCAAATAGATAGGGGAATGGTCCGACCAGACCATAGAGTTTATTTTGCATTCAGGAGACCAATCCAGACAACTATGGTCACTCAATAGATAGTCAATGCGACTATAGGTTTGGTGTACCTGAAAAAAGTATGTGTAGTTACGAGATTTAGGGTACATTAGTCTCCAAACATCTACAAGGTACAAGTCGTAGACTGCGCGTTTCAAAGCCCTCAATTTGGGGAATGAAATACATGACCATGAGGTGGAGGAGTCCAATAGTGGCTCCAAAGGGGTATTTATATCCCCAACCAGGATGAGTTTACCCTCCATGAATTCAGATAGAATCTTCAAATACTGCAAAGCTGATGGGACTTGGTTGGTATTTGGTAGGTAAATGTAAGCTACCGTGAATTTAACACCGCACAGCAAAAATTTCAAAAAACATACCTTCCCTGAGGGTCAGAGAGATGATCAAGCACTTCAATGGGGAGTGCTTTGTGAAAAGCAATAGATACACCCTCCATTTTCTGAGAGGGATTAGTACTGTGGAACCATCTGTTGAAGAATCTGTTGGAACAAGAAGGAGTGAAGGCAGATTGAAGGCAGATTGAAAGTGCGTCTCCATGTTGTATGCTTTATGCTTGGGTCCTGACCAGACCTTTTTGGGTTGGTGAACCCCATCCTCCTTAATTAGCTCCAATCAGTGTCCACCTGATCCATGGGATGTGTCCTCTGGTCTCCCATAAAGAGAGGCGTTAGCTTCCATGGTTTAAGAGATATGAGCATTCACTCTAAGGTCAGTGTAGGTTCCCATTGGTAACGGGGTACTTTGCAGCAGTCAATGGGCTTAAGCACTTCATGGCCATTCAGTGTGACCAAACCCCAGTATTTTTGCATTTTTTGCTACATACGTTTTAGATGCTTTTAAAATAGCCTGACAGGAGTATGTATCATGTGTGCACTGTAACTTATAGATTTTTTTGTTTGTTGGTCGTTACGAGCAGCACCATGCATTTGGCAGGGTGTTCCCCCCAAATATCTAGTTTTCCTGTAGGAGGAGTACATTAACCTGGTTCTTATGCATTTGATAGAGGATTTGTCCTCGCTTAGAGGCTATGTTAAGTCTGTTGGCATTATATGAACACAATTTTAGTCGAGAGTGCGATATCACTGTGTGAGCCATGGTGGAGCGATAAGAAATAAAGAGAAAGGAAAAATAAGGGGAAGAAGGAGGGAGGAAGAAACAGAAGAAGATGAGAAAGGAGAAAGGAGTTGAAAAAGGGAGAAGAGGACACCTGGAAGAGGTGGCTCAAAAAATACTAAAGTGTCCACAGTAGCGAGACACGCCATGAAATATCACGTATTAGGCACAAATCGTATCAAACCTAGTTAGGGAGAGCGGTCGGAGTCGGGAGATCTGAGTTGTGATCCCGACATCATAACAGGCATATATATCGTACATCTAATACAACCATCTACCTAAACATATTAAACTATCTAAACTATCTAAGATTTTAGGTTACAACAAAAAAAAGGGGGGAACAACATAGCACATACCTTAATCACATTGTGCATTATGAGTATTTCAAAAATATGAGTTAGCATTGAGGAGGTCAACTAGTTCTATGGTACAGGGTCAATTGGGCCCAGGGGCTGAGAAGAGAGCAAAAGGCCCCAGAAAAGTCAAACAGGCAGTATCCGGGGGGTTCAAGTCAGTCTGCAGCTCAATTGACCCATAGTACAAAAAAAAAGGGGGGGGGGGCAGATTGGCTATAGAAACTTAATGGTAGGCTCCATTTGGTCCGGCCTGCATCTTGATTTAAGAGAATCAAGAGGTGCCAAAGTGTTCAAATATAGGGGAAGGTTTTTTGGACAGAATAAAGCTCAGGGTATTCATTTCACCCTTGGGATAACCATGGTGTGGGAAAGTGTACGGGTAGGGCCAAATCGGTCAGGTGCCAAATGGAACCCCCAGCCATTAATAGAGAGCAGCAACATTGTTGATATCTTGTCTATATCCCTGTTAGGTACACCAGTCCCAGTAGAGGCAATTAAGGGAACCCCTGGGCTCAGCAAACATCCATGCAGTCCCTATGAGCTAATTGGTATAGTTAACAAGAGTTCACAGGAGGGAGGCATATAGAAAAAACAGTACCCAGGCAAACCTGACCAAGTTCCAGAATGGAAAATGCAAACTAACTGCAAAACAATAATCAGAAAGAGAAAGAACCAGTGTTGGGCTCACGTGGAGGGAGCCGAATCAGTCTTCTGGCAACATTGGGCGCCTTGGTCTAGGACCAGAAGAAGCGGATCTAGATCTCTGTGACATTGTGGGAGAGGGCCCAGCAGTCTTTGACGGTCTTCTGGAGGGTCTAGCCAGTTCGGATAGGTGATAGGGTCTTGTTCAAGGAAGATAAAGAAGGCAGGAAGATGGTCAGGATTCGACAAAACAAATTTGCTATTGTCAACTCGGGTTTCTTTGATACTGAAAGGATGGACCCAGGTGTAGGTAGCTCCAGCTTGACGGATTAAATCCAATAACTGGTGGACCACCCGTCTCATGTACAGCGTATTGCGGGAGAGATCCGGACAGAGGTGTATTGTAGATCCGTGCCTGAGGTTGCTTCCGGCACTCCTTGGAGCCTACTGTTGTTTCTGCGGCTCCTGTTTTCTCTGTCCTCTATGCGGAGCTGGTGTTTTTCCGCAGACGAGAGAGATGTACCGTGGTTGTAGATTCAAGGGCCATTATAGGAGCTGTATGGTCATCCTGGGTAGTCACCAAAGCGGGCACAGCAGTCTCCGTTGTTGAGATCTTGCAATTCAACATGTAGGGAGGCCTCCATCTTGGATGCCCAGGATTCAAAGTCTGTCCTAAAGGCAGAGAGAAGGACTGTGGTCGCGGATCCCATTGGTCCGCCTGAGACTGAGGGGAGCAGCTCCGCTGGGTTATCTCCTGTGCGAGTGGCAGGGATCAGTGTTGACCCGGTCACAGGGATTGGAGGGGCCATCAGAGGAGCCGAAAGTTCACCCGCATCGACCCGTATACATAAGAGTCTGTTGGAGTTTGTGGAGGAAACTTAGGTTTGCCTGGGGTTCGACTGGCCGCCAGCTTGTCCTTCCCCATGCGAGAGTCCAGCAAGGATGTATGGAGTAGGTAGCGCTGGAATGTACCCTGCTGCAGCTCAGCAGAGGCAGGAGTTTGAAGATGACATAGAGAGTTTGGGTGTAGGTAGCTGGGAACACAGCCTGTCGGGAGAGCACAGATCTCAGCAGCCCGTGGTTTCAGCCTTTCATCGTCGGCCGGGGAGTATTGTTTTTAGTAGGAGGCAGAATAATCACCACACTCAGCCCTGGAGCCAGGGCCGCAGTCCCAGCCCCTCTATTCCACCACAGATTGAGATGGAGGCATGTTGCAATACTACTGTGGGGCCGCAAACAGTCAGTTAGAGGAGCTCCGGCGATCTGACAGAGCAAGGGTCAGGTACAGAGGAATCAGGCAGGCCACACAGAAGATAGTGAGGTGTATTAAGATGGCCGCCACTCACAGGGTTGTTATTGGGAATGGTTCTTCAAGTGGCTATGGAAGCAAAGGGGTTCTGTTGGTGAGGGCTGCAGGTGGCAGTTGAACAGATGTGGAGATATGCAGCACTTGCAGGTGTCCAGCTATGGCTGCGAGTCTGGCCACAGGGGAGGGGGAGACCCCAAACAGCACCAAGCTACGTTCAGTGGAAGGATGGATAGGTCAGCTGGGCAGCCCACTTACGGAGCAGAAGTGGCTCTGTGAACAATACGGCAAAGAAGACAAGCGGCGCCCCACTAAGTGTAGCATAGGGTTAAAAACCATTACATTTATTATAAATTGCACTTACAGGATGCAAGAAGAAACAGGCGGATATAGATGGAGGGAGTCCTGGCTTCTACAGTCCTTCCATTAGGAGCACTGGGGTCCCGTCAGCACATATGGCCGGCTGCGTCGGTGGTTTTCGGAGCTCCAGGCGAGTGGGCGGGATGTTGCCAGGCGTCTCTTGTTAGGGCAGGAAGCCGGTGGATAGGACTCGTTCGGAGCAATACGTGCTCCTTCGTAAGGCCTCCCCCGTGACTGACCCAGCCGCGCCATATCGGAGGGGAGAGGGGGCAGGGCCGGTGAACGACCAATCCTGATATGCCGGCCCCACCTCCTGACCACCACAGCACAGACACAGCGAGACACCAGGGGGAGATGACAGCTGGACGCATTTGGCAGTGATTTGCAGAGATGACAGTTTAGGGAAAATGAGCATGATAAAATACATGATAACAATACAATAAAAACATGAAAAACATTATGGGGAAGACATACTGAAACTGAACTAGATGTGTAAAGTATATGGAGAGTCATTTTGTTACATTTATTGTGTATGTGTGGTGTGTGGAAATGTGGTTTCTGCGTATTTGTGAAGGCCAAAATTATTAGGAATATAATCAGTAGTGGTTATTCTTGGACTGGGTAGGAGGAAAGGGGCTGGGGGGGTTCTAAATTATGAGGGGCAGTGAGTCCCGGCATTGTGGTGTGTATGTGTTATTTACATTGTTTT
>BLSH010026954.1:99791-130149 GCA_018402905.1 Glandirana rugosa | reverse complement strand
CGGAGGGGAGAGGGGGCAGGGCCGGTGAACGACCAATCCTGATATGCCGGCCCCACCTCCTGACCACCACAGCACAGACACAGCGAGACACCAGGGGGAGATGACAGCTGGACGCATTTGGCAGTGATTTGCAGAGATGACAGTTTAGGGAAAATGAGCATGATAAAATACATGATAACAATACAATAAAAACATGAAAAACATTATGGGGAAGACATACTGAAACTGAACTAGATGTGTAAAGTATATGGAGAGTCATTTTGTTACATTTATTGTGTATGTGTGGTGTGTGGAAATGTGGTTTCTGCGTATTTGTGAAGGCCAAAATTATTAGGAATATAATCAGTAGTGGTTATTCTTGGACTGGGTAGGAGGAAAGGGGCCGGGGGGGAGGGGGGTTCTAAATTATGAGGGGCAGTGAGTCCCGGCATACTACATATGAATGGGGTGGTGATATGGATATTGGGATGGGATGAAGAAGGGGGAAGGGAAGGGGGAGGAGGGGGGGAAGGGGAGGGAAAAAAGGGGGGGAAGAGGATGGGATGGGGGAGAGTGTGGTGAGGGCATATATGGTGTTATAAGGGAGACGCTATGAGATCTTTAAGATTATGGTTGTTGTACGCTGTAGTATATACTATTAAGTGAAACTATAAGCAGTCTAACTATAAGCAGGACTATAGTGTATGGGGACATTCATGATGGATGGTTCGTAGATGACCGTAACGTAGATGACCGTAACGGTTCTAGGGGGGGATGAGCACATGATGGGGATTAGAGAATCCTGGTGTATATAGTGTATGGATAAATAATTATAGATTTGTGGTTATGCTAGTACACTATTGTGGAGGGTTAATGAATATGTGGCATACAGAGATATGAGCTCAGTACCACATGTGTGGAATGGTTCCATGGAGGTATCATACGGCAGCGAGATGGGTAGGAGGGATATATGATGAAGATGTTGGAAGTTCGGAATCAGAGGATGGATTGGATTTCTATGTCTCCATTCATCCCTCCAGGCGATAGAGTATCAAGAGTGTAGATCCAAAATGTTTCCCTTTGGCATAGGCGTTTGAAACACTCAGCTTGTGGGAGTTTTCTAGAGATGGCTTCTGGACCCAAACATGGAGTCCTGCAGTGTACTGTTGGTGAAATTCCTTGAAGTGTTTGGAGACACTGAATTTGTTTTTGCCTTCCTCTAGTCCCCTTCTGTGTTCGCCAAATCTTTTCCATAGAGTTCTGATGGTGCGGCCTAAATAGAGGAGGCCGCATGGACAGGACAGGCAATACATGACGAATTCTGTAGAGCAGGTATACAGATCTTCAAGTGTATAGGTTTTTCCTTTTTGTAGTGAATTGTTTGAGACCATGTTGGACGTATTGGCAGGTGAGGCAATTAAATTTCCGGCATTGATACATGCCCTTCAAGTTGGAGAAGGTCAAGTAAGGATCAGTGATGGTAATGTCTGGTTTGATTTTACTGGGGGCAATTTTGCTCTTGATGTTACGTGCCCTTCTGTATGTTATTTTTGGGGCATCAGTGATGGCATTTTTCAAGTTTGGATCCTTGGAGGTATTGATCTCGGTCTTGTACTACAATTCCCCCGCCTTTATCTGCTGGTTTGATTATGAGATTGGAATTCTGAGAGAGTGTATTGAGGGCTGTTTTTCCTTGTGGCATGAGATTAGAGCATCTAGAGGAGTTCTGTGAGGGAGCTTTACACATTTTAAGGACTTCAGAGTAAACTACTTGATAAAAGCTTTGCACATATGGACCTTTGAGGTGCGTCGGGTTAAAGATGGATTTTGGCTTGAAGCTAGTGTGTTGGACTGGCAGGGAGGTGGGTGGGTGCAGTGTTAGCAAGGTGGTATAGAGTTCATTGTCGTCTATATAGAGGTCTTCAAGGTGTGGAAGTGCCAAGAGGTCTAATTCTTCCTTGCTGGTGGTTGAGGTTTCTATGCAGGAGATGTTGGTTAATTCCTGAATTTCCTGGTCGGAGGAGGCTCTATCTTTGGCTTCTTTTATGCTGAAATATCGTTTGACGATTAGGTTTCTAGTAAATTTTTTCAGATCTACGAAGAGGGTGAATGGGTTTGGGCGAGTTGAGGGAGTGAACGGGAGGCCTTTGCTTAGCAATGATGTCTCTTCTTCTGAGAGGCTGTGAGAGGAGAGGTTGAATATCTTTACCGTCTCGGTACTGAGCTTTTTTCTTTTTTGCGTCTGCAGTGGCAGTTGAACAGGCCAGGCAGCTCCAATGGCTGTGCAGGGGGTGAGTCAGGCGCAAGGTATTGCAGACACAGCAGCAGGGTGTAGCAAAATGGCCGCCACACGTGGCAACAGGGCCAGGGTATACACCTGCTGGTATCCCCACCGGGATCCATCAGGCCAGGGCTCTCCGGTGGATGGAAGTGGTCTGTAGCGGGCACAGAGTAGATGGGGAGGCTGCAAACGTCTGTCCGGGTGCAGCAAGATGGTTGCCACTGACCTGAGGGAGCCGAGATGTCTTCCAGGCTAGCATATAGGAGCGGCACTAAGAGGGCTGCATGCAGCGGTTAGCAGGCTGGTGAGCTCCGGTGACTGTATGAGGAGCGAGCCGGATACAGGAGAGATATGGAGGCCAGAAGGGAGTGTTCTCACAGCAGCCGGGTTGAGCAAGATGACTGCTGCTCCCCCTAGGCTAGAGCCGCAATCTGTTTTTCAGGCGGCTGCAGCTCAGAGGAGCGCCACGCTAACAGTCCCAGACGGCGCCTGAACAGGTTGGGGAACTCTGAGGTCTGCGGGAATAGCAAGGGAGGTCTTCTGGAAGATAGACTCTAAGGATGCAGCGCTGGATGGCAGGAGCTCTTCTCAAGCATGACCTCTCAGTCCTCCATCCAACCACACCCCCTTGTTTTAATTTTTAAAATAACTAACACGTCTATACTCACCTACTCTGTGCAATAGAATTGCACACAGTGGCCACAAACCTCCTCTTCTCGGGTCCCCTGCCGGCACTCCTGGCCTCCCTCTCTGTCCAATGTCCCTATAGGAAGCCACTTCCCATGGGGACACTCTTGTGTGTTTTCTCCTGATTCTCGCTGCTGCATCCATTGATGCAGACAGCGGGACACTGCCCTGCCCCTCACTCCCTCATTACTGGCTTTGATTGACAGCACTGGGAGCCAATGGTATCCGATGCCCCTGTAAAGCCAGTGAGACCTGGAAGTGGGGGGAGAGAAGAGCTGCAGATGTGCACAGTGCTGGATTGAATGAAGGGTTCAGATAAGTAAAAGGGGGGGGTGAGGGGGATGCTAATGCCTAAATATTTTTTACCTCAATGTAAGGAATGCATTAAGATAAAAAAAATGTTTAGGCTTTAGGACCACATTAAAGCTTAACTTTAATCAGGAACCCCCCACCCACCCTAACTCTACCTCCCACCCACTTCTAGCTGATTTCCCCAGTTGATAAAAAAAAAAAAAAAACTAACCTAAATAGCCCAAATACTTACCTGAATCCATGTCACATAATATGTCAGGTCCTGAGTCTTCTTTTTTCTGGACTGCTGAGTAGTCACATCAGGTATCTACATCATTGCCTGGTGTACTTGGGCACATAATGAGTTTTACACACAGCAGAATATGCTTGCCTTCAGGTTTTCTCTCTCTAATTTAAGCATTGTATGAGGCCATCTGCAATCTGCTGTATGGTCACCTGCTGCCTTTGCTCCATTCTCAGGCAGCTAAACCCTTCAATAAGACACAAAAGTTGTTTCCAACACAATTTTATGCCAGAAAAGTGCAATACAAAGGATGTTTTTCCAGATCCAGAAGTGTAAGAAGGCAATGGTTTTCCTGAGGAAACATGAAAGAAAGAGGGAGGGTCTAGCTAGGACAGAACTAATTTTTACTAAACAGGAGGGGAGGGCAGAGGGGGATACAAAATCATATAGTTCAACATATTGCACTGGCCCTAAACCCTCACTAGATGTTAGCATTCATCAAACAGTAATAACCTGAAACAATTGTAGGGATCTATTGCCCTCTACTGTTAGCTGCTAATATCGGTGTTTTGTAGAATTATGTATTAATACTTCCTGTCTCAGGGAGGGGCTTTGAAAACCCCAGAAGGAGAACATGAAGAGAGAGACAGAGAACTGAGTAGGGTTGCCACCTTTTCTTCAAGCCAAACCCGAACACTTTAGCAGCGCACGGCAATTTTTTTTTTGTCGTACATTAAATTCATTACCTCTGTACAATGCAACGCATGGCAATTTGTTATGTAGTATACACTATACATATAGTTTTGTTATTAAATAACATTTCTGATCATATGGAGTTAATCGCAAGAGTCCCCCTTTATATCAGAGTCAATAGAGTCCCCCTTTATATCTGAATCAGCAGAGTTTGCTTTTATATCTGAATCCACAGGGTTTGTTCCTCTTTACATCTGATTCTGCAGTTTCACTTTACATCTGAATCCACAGAGTTTTCCTTTACATCTGAATCTGTAGGAGAGGAGTGTGGAGGAGGCATGTGGAGGGTATGACTGACAGTGGGCAGTATGTACCGGAGAGGAGTGTGGAGGGTATGACTGACAGTGGGCAGTATGTACCGGAGAGGAGTGTGGAGGGTATGACTGACAGTGGGCAGTATGCACCGGAGAGGAGTGTGGAGGATATGTTGGGTGCAGTATGTACAGGAGAGGAGTGTGGAGGGTAGGATGGGTGCAGTATGTACAAAAGAGGAGTGTGGAGGGTATAATGGGGGCAGTATGTACAGGAGAGGAGTGTGGAGGGTATAATGGGGCAGTATTTACAGGAGAGGAGTGCGGAGGGTAGGATGGGTGCAGTATGTACAGGAGAGGAGTGTGGAGGGTATGATGGGGGCAGAATGGGGAAGGATTTCTTGCATGTCTGTGGGGTGACCTGGAGTGATGTTGGGAAGGTAAGTGACCATGGAATGATGCCCAGCTCTGAGTGATGTCAGTCAGTTGGATGTTTGAGGTGGTCTGGGGGTGATGCAAGCTGGAGGGAGTTGGGGGCTGAGTGCTCAGACAGTGATGTCTATAATCATTGTGCTCATCTACTAATACATGGAACAGTACTGCTCAATGAAAATAATATGATGCCAGCTCACCTCCTCTCTGTGTGTAGTGAGCAGCAGCCAGACAGCAACTGCACTGAGCTCCGCCTCCCGGCTCTCTCAGCACACCGCACTTTTGATTCGAGGGGGGGGGGGGTAAAAGTTAGAGATAAAAGATACCCTGGGGAGGGGGAAGGAGAAACCAGAAAGGAGCTTCCAATTCCACCACACACACCAACACAGTGTTTGTATGTAAAAGCAATGACACTGCTGCTGTCTCTACAGTGGCAGGTATGCTAATGAGGCTCCCCCTGCCTGAATGGTCTGTCCGGGTTTCAGGCAGTCTTAAAACCGGGCAGATGATTCAGAACCCGTACTGTCCGGGTGAATCCCGTACAGGTGGCAACCCTAGAACTGAGCCACATGGTAATATATACACAGGAACTACTATTGCTGCTTTATGTTCATCCTATGTTCCAATAGTTTCGTTTTTCTTTTTTGTTTTTTAACAGAAGGAATGTTTATTGAAATATAGCAGCAATGTACATGTGAATAACAATACAAATACAAGAGAAAAGGATGCACAGTCCAGTTACAGAATGAGGCATTGAACAAGAGTCATGAATCACATAAAAGGAAATGAGAAAAAAAAATGTATTTAGTCAAATCTAGATAATCCAGTGGATCCAATTAACTGATCTCACCAGGAGTGTACAGTGCAGGGTCAATATTCAACTCTTCCTCCTCTTGGGCATATGGGGCAGAGAAGAAGGAAGGAAGAGAGAGGGGGTGAAACAGGAACATAGACAGAAAGGTGGGGACGGGGAGGGGAGGGGGAGAGGGAGAGGAAGGGTGGAATCCAAGATGTCAAACCGCTAGACTCCGGGCTTCAACTCAAGCAGACCATATTTTATTGAATTTCCTGTGGCAGTTACATCCCATATAAGTCAGCTTATATAGGGGTAAGGTGGTATTAATCATAGCCTTCAAGTCGGAGATCGTCAGGGGGTCTAGCGTTTTCCATTCAGACAGTATTGTTTTCCTTGCATAGCAGGCAGCATAGAAAACAAATAATTTAATATGAATGGTAGCAGGTAAGTTATCAACTACCCCCAGTAGAAAAGCCATTATTGTGACTCCACTAATCACATTGATGTCAGCAACCACCGCTTTCCAGAAGTCATGTATTAGCGGACATGACCAGACCATATGGATAAAGTTGCCTACCTCCTTACGACATTTAGGACAGACATCATCATTACTATGATATATGATCAACAGTCTCTGGGGTGTATAATATACTCTGTGAAGGAATTTCAGTTAGATAAAACGGCCCCGAGCTGAAATTATAAGAGAGATGTACTGTTGGAGGCTCTCGCTCTAATCCTCGTCAGTGCGATTTGGTACATCATGCTTCCAAGCTTGGAATGTCCTTCATGCACTAGGAATGCATGTACAGGTAAGTCTAAGGACAATAAAGTCCTATCTATGTTGCTGGCCGTAAGAAAATTTTCAACAGAGTGGGAGACAATGTGTTCCAATAGTTTAAGTGCCTATAGCTTCTTGAGCATGTTTCTGAATCCTAGCGACAAACAAGTCTCGGCCCTATTTTTATTATCTCACACGCACAGTGCCAGATAGCTAGGTCTGTGCAACTGTATGTGTATAGTGGTTACCTTGCTGTATGTTAGTAGGTGAAACTGTTTATTGCAATAGAGTTTATTCTCCTGTTATTCTAGTTAACCCTGTCCCTTTTGATTCAGGATTCTATAGTTAGTTTTAGCTTAGGGTTCAATAACCAGCAAAGGCTAGACCCAGGTTAAGCATCTGATGCTCACTTATGGTGGTTATAGGTCTGGTTGCATATCAGATTAGAAACTGCTAGAGAGGGACTAAACCGAGTAGATAGGCTGACTCTGAGTTCCAGTGCCACACCACAGTTCCTGCTGGTGAGAAGGTCAGTTTCAGGCTGTTTGGATAAAAGTTGGAGGATCTCCCTGTAACTGATGATCTAGTCTTCAGGTCTTCGACACAAAGACAGATACCACATCATCACGGAAGCTGAGGTCTCCTTCTTGAAACACGACTACACGGCTACTACAAACGTCCATATTTCTACCATCTTACCAAAATTCATAAGGATCCCACCTGGTAGGCCCATCGTAGTCGCCATGGAAAATGTAACTAGTTATTTTTCTATATATGTTGATCATTTTTTACAGCCCATAGTACAAAATCTTCCGTCTTATATCAAAGATAGCATTCACCTACTTCATATGCTCAAAGAATACCAATGAGAATCTTCCTATTGCTGGCTCTCTTTGGATGTAGCCTTGTTGTATACGTTCATAACATCGGGTTACAGGCGGTACAGCACTTTCTAGATTTGGATCCACTTCTCAATCCCTGTCAGGCACACTTCTTATTGGAAGTCTTTGAATACTGCCTCACACACAATTATTTTGAATCTAATGGCGACTTCTATATCCAGACCAAAGGCACTGCTATGGAGGCAAATTTTGACCCCCAGCTATGCTAATTTGACGATGGGCCTCTGGGAACATCACTACATTTGGCATAACAACCCATACGCGTCCCATCTAATGTTCTATGGACATTATATAGACGACGTGGTTATCATTTGGGATGGCCCTGCAGCTTCCATTCTTCCATTTATACACCATTGCAACAACAATAACACGGGCTTTACTTTTGCCTCTGTATCAGATCTTAACAAACAAGCCTTTCATGATTTGGACCTCTATCATCATAATAATCAAATATGTGCCCAGAATTACAATAAACCCACAGCTGGCAACTCTTATTTGCATTACAAGAGTTGCCAACATCCACACTGGGTTAAAAATATCCACCAAAGTTAGTTCTGCCGCCTCAAGCACAACTGTACTCGGGAACAACATTACAGTACCCATGGCCAGCTCATAAAACAAACATTTTTAGAACAGGGTTATCCCGACACCATTGTTGATGAAGCGTTCCATCATTACCTTGAGTCGGATGTTCTGGGTGACAGAGACAAGAAGCGTGATATTACCACACAACCATTGCGTTTCACCACCCAGTTTCATACTCAATTTAGGAGAAAGGAACGTATCCTTAAAAAACACTGGTCCATTTGAGGGAGGATCCTATGCTAAAAGGGACCCTTCTTGAACAACCTAAGGTCTCCTATAGACGAGCCAAAAACTTAAAAGCCCAAATATCTCCCAGTAAAGTAATACCCCTGCATCCCAGTGGTAGTGCCCCTCTGAGGTCCTTCGATATAATGGGAATGTTCCTCAGAGTACGTGGTTTATTGCTTGACCTGTCCTTGCGGCCTACTTTACGTGGGTCGCACTATTCATACTCTGAGGAAGAAGTTTGGGGAACATCGGAACCTCATTGATAAGGGTTCCGATCAACATAGTGTCCCCAGACACTTTGCTGAATTTCATGAACAATGCTCCCAGGGGCTACGTGTCTGGGTAATCAAATCCATATTCGGGAATCTCCCCAAAGCAGAGCGCTATAAGCATCTCTGCGAAAGAGAGAACTCCTGGATATAGAATCTCAACAGTCTCTTGCCAGGAGGCCTAAATGAGGAGATAAAAATCAATGTTCTCCTCTAAATATAGCTAATTAAGTTTATACATTCGGTCTGGTCTTTGATGCTGCATAACTAGTATGCATTATTATCTTTTAATACTTTTATTATTCAGGTCGGACCCTTATGGTCACTATAACATTCTCTGGATTGTCCATATGTCCAATCATTCATGCTTGCCTACAGCGTTTCTTATAGATAGACCAATGTTTTGTATTAGGTAGTCCTGCTGGGTATTGTTGTCCATTTGGATAATTTCCGCCCACACCAGTGCAAAGATTTGCCCTTTTTTTTAAATCTGTGTCCTTGGCCGGTTCCGCCAACACTAGCTCACATATGTGTATATATATATATATATATATATATATTTTTTCCCTCTTTCAACATGGCCCCTAGCTAAGCCTGAAGAAGGACCACAAATGGTCAGGACTCGCGCTATCCCCGCTGGACGTGTACCCGGACGTGACGTCATTGTCTTGCTCATGTGTGTTGTAGACCATCCCCAGTCCTCCTGAAGCGCTTGAAGCACTGGAAACCACCGGTGCGGCCGTGTTCACATTGTTTTTAATACTGCACTTAGTAGGCACTGCTTTTTATCTACTTTTTGAATTCACAGATCCTGCCTTCTGCACTACAGAGGTCCTGAGAGGAGGGGAGTTTCAGGAGGCGGAGTCAATATAGGACTGAAAGAAATAAATACATTTTAATAATATACTGTATGTAATAATATATATAAATGTATCATATTATGTAAGACCATAACAAAATAAAACAAAAATAAAATAAAGTTTAAACATAAAACATAAATAAAAACCAAACACCTGGTTGAAAACACTATAAGCACAATAGAACCTTTTTTTTTTTTTTTGCTTAAAGTGATTGTAAACTCAAATGTCCCCAATAGTTTGAACATCCTTCTCTGTAGGTGATTAGCAGTGTAGTGTGTTTTGTTTTTTTTTTTGCAATCGTAAATACTTTTTTTTGCTTTTTATTAGCTGTCACGTGTCCTTTCTGCTTTGCTTATCTTGAGCGAAGGGAGCCGAGTGGGAGGATCGGGTTCGGGGCATGGACACCCCAAAGTCCGGTACGGACCCGAACTTTACTCTACTTATAACAGTGAAACTCACTGGTATAAGCAATCATAATATGTAAAAAAAAAAAAAACTTGATCACTTCCCCAGAGTAGTACAGTGTAACTATGGTAACACTGCATTGCGTGTGTTAAAATAAATCTTTAAAAAATAAAAAAAAATTAATAAAAAAAGCAAAAAAATTGAATGAAAATTATTAAAATTGCACATTTTTTTTGTTACATACTGTCACAAGTCAGTGTCCCTGATCACCACCACACCGGTTATATGATGATGCTGTACTGCTCTGGTGACAGTATGTAAAAAAAAAGTTATTTCATTTTCCAAACAATTGTGGCAAAAAATTACAACTTCAAAAAACTCGCCATGCCTCTTTCTTTGGACTATCTACTTTCCAAAAAGGGGTAATTTGGGGTATATTTGGTACTGTCCTGACATTTTTGGACTTCAAGAAATGAGATAGGCCGTCAGTACAACAGGATTGATCAATTTTCAGATATACAGTCAGGTCCATAAATATTGGGACATCAACACAATTCTAATCTTTTTGACTCTATATACCACCACAATGGTTTTGAAATGAAACTAACAAGATGTGCTTTACCTGCAGACTTTCAGCTTTAATTTGAGGGTATTTACATCCAAATCAGGTGAACGGTGTAGGAATTACAACAGTTTGTATATGTGCCGCCCACTTTTTAAGGGAACAAAAGTAATGGGACAATTGGCTGCTCAGCTGTTCCATGGCCAGGTGTGTGTTATTCCCTCATTATCCCATTTACAAGGAGCAGATAAAAGGTCCAGAGTTCAATTCAAGTGGGCTATTTGCATTTGGAATCTGTTGCTGTCAACTCTCAATATGAGATCCAAAGAGCTGTCACTATCAGTGAAGAAAGCCATCATTAGGCTGAAAAAACAAAACAAACCCATCAGAGAGACAGCAAAAATATTAGGTGTGGCCAAATCAACTGTTTGGAACATCCTTAAAAAGAAAGAACGCACCGGTGAGTTCAGCAACACCAAAAGACCCGGAAGACCACGGAAAACAACTGTGCTGGATGACCAAAGAATTTCTTTCCCTGGTGAAGAAAACACCTTTCACAACAGTTGGCCAGATCAAGAACACTCTCCAGGTGGTAGGTGTATGTGTGTCAAAGTCAACAATCAAGAAAAGACTTCACCAGAGTGAATACAGAGCATTCACCACAAGATGTAAACCATTGGTGAGCCTCAAAAACAGGAAGGGCGGATTAGAGTTTGCCAAACAACATCTAAAAAGCCTTCACAGTTCTGGAACAGCATCCTATGGACAGATAAGACCAAGATCAACTTGTACCAGAGTGATGGGAAGAGAAGAGTATGGAGAAGGAAAGGAACTGCTTATGATCCAAAGCATACCACCTCATCAGTGAAGCATGGTGGTGGTAGTGTCATGGCGGGGGCATGTATGGCTGCCAATGGAACTGGTTCTCTTGTATTTATTGATGATGTGACTGCTGACAAAAGCAGCAGGATGAATTCTGAAGTGTTTTGGGGCAATATTATCTGCTCATATTCGGCCAAATGCTTCAGAACTCATTGGACGGCGCTTCACAGTGCAGATGGACAATGACCCGAAGCATACTGCGAAAGCAACCAAAGAGTTTTTAAGGGAAAGAAGTGGAATGTTATGCAATGGTCAAGTCAATCACCTGTGAGATAGATAGGACACCGCTCCAGGCCAGGGTAGGTGAGCCTGTTATGAACTCGGGGTGCTAGCAACGGCTCGCCCGCCATGGATCATGCTTAAACAAAACAGGTGAGCAACACTCCACAGGTGAATTCTTCAGCTTGCAATTTATTGAAACAAAGGCATGTACAGGTACAGGTATGTACAGGTAGGTAGACACATTTCACTCGGTAAGTATGAGCTTAATCATTACAAAATGCCAAATGCAAAAGCTCAGCCATTTATGGCAGGACCCACACAGGGTGCTGCCCCAAACAGCTGAAACAGCTGAGTGAAATAACACTCATCTTGGAGATGGGATAAATATAGTATCCAAACATGCTCCATCTTTGGGTCAGTATTTGTCCCCTAGTCTCTATAAACTGGCCAAAAAACAATCTCCTACGTGGCTTCACTTCAAGGGCAATTTTTAATGTGGTTGCAGAGATTGCCCTTGTTGCAGCCACATTATTGGGGGGGATACAGTGCATTCCTTTGTAACGAATAATCAACATAAAATCCAGTCCTTCTTCAATTGCAATACAGGATATGTGGTATATATCATTACATGTAGGATTTGTCACGTCCAATATATCGGCCGTATGACCAGACGTTTAAGGGACAGGTTCTATGAGCACCTGTATAGTGTTAGAAAAGACAGAGACAAAACCACAAGTCGAACATTCAGACAGCCATCGGACAATCCATTTCAGCTGGACACCCGCAATACACTAACCAACAATGCGGAAGGCAATCTATGCTCAATTAGGCTCCTGTTCAGAAGATTGGAGAAAGCCATGAGCAAAGAGATTAGAGCCTATTGGGAGTCATGTACACTATCAGAATATATCACTTTAAATTGTATACCAAGGGGATTGCGGATTAAAAAGTTCCCTACCTTCGAATTATTTGATGATGAACACAAGAAAAGGTGGACGGACACTCTATCTAAGTGTTCCCTGGAATTTATGAATGTGTTTATATCATCAAAGCAGAAGGAAATAGAGGTATTGCAATCTGAAATTTCGAAAATTCAGGATGAAATCAAACCTCTACAGGACGCGACTGATTTCAAGGATCTGGACAGGATGCTGAATGAGAGATTAAACAATCTAGAAAGAGATATCATTGAAGGTAAAAGAAAAAATGCTCAGAGATAAATTGGATTATGACACCGACTCGGTGTATGTATGGAAACGAGAACGGCATAGATCTGCCTCTTTTGGTAGACATGTGAGCTTCTCAGAGCCCGGAGAGTGAACACATGGGAGAGTCAGCTGTTTCATCAGACTCGGATCAAGCCCACACATAGACTAGTGTGTCTGCGCTGAAAAGATCACTCAGCATTGCATTGTCTATGATCCAAAAA
Organism: Glandirana rugosa; assembly: GCA_018402905.1. Lineage (NCBI taxonomy): Eukaryota > Metazoa > Chordata > Amphibia > Anura > Ranidae > Glandirana > Glandirana rugosa. The sequence goes on along the minus strand of BLSH010026954.1, from coordinate 117,313 downwards.
AACTGGCTCAGAAAGTAAAAGTCAAACAGAAAGAAGAAGTTAGAGGGAGACAGAGGAAGACAAGGAGAGGTGGAAAGCGGAGGAGATGGAGCAGTTGCTGGCCGGTATCCCTTACGGAACCCGAATCACAAGAAGTAGAAGGTACTGTGAATGTGTTAAATCTCTCTAAGAGAACTTTGACTGCGAAGAGACTAGCTTCTTGTCTAGGGGCTTAAATTTTTGCCCCTCTAGACATTTCAACATTTTTGATACTGTTTTGGACATCAACAAGTTTACTAGGAATTTATCAATCAAGAAACATTACTATACAGGAGATCAAATGAAAGAACTCAATATAGATGATGACATCTCTTTTGATGCCTCTAATCCTTCCTTTAATTTCAGGGATCTGTGTGCAATGGGAGAGTTGGAAGATTTGTCATGGGAGAGTGGGGTGAACACTGATAGTGTGTCCAAACATAATATTGTGGATATAAAAATATCTAAGGGTAGGTCTGATTTCTATTCCATAGGATCTCGGTGTCCAGAGATGGATCAATTCCAAAAATTGGTAGAGAAGGATTTGGTAGATTTAGCTCAGAGAACTTGCAGGGAATCGTACCCCAAGCAGGATAATTTAACATCAAAAGAAAAAGCATTGAAGACCTTAGAGAATGATCCCTCAATTGTCATCAGGAATTCAGACAAAGGTGGCCTAATAGTCGTCATGGATTCTGATATGTATAGGGAAGAAGTGGAAAGGCAGCTAGCTGACACCCACACATATCGAAGACTCCCAGCAGATCCAACAAAGAAATACAAAGCAAAATTATACTTGTTAATAAAAGCAGGTATTACACTGGGCATTTTTGATCAATCCATGGGGGAGGCTTTAATACCTGCATACATTTACCTCAATAAATTATTTTGAAAAAAAAAATACCTGAACACTCTGTGACACCTATTTTTCACCACCTCCCCAAAACACATAAAGGCTTAACACTCTTACATGGTAGACCCATAATAGCAGGAATTGGTTCCTTGAATGAAAGGCTGAGTCAGTTGCTGGACGGAGTATTACAACCACTTGTCCGCCAACTGTCCAGCCATCTCAAGGATACCAACCACGTCTTACAAATTTTGAATAATATTAACGGGGAAAATACTTTAATTTGGGTGATGTGTGATGTGAGTAGCCTATACTCTTGTATCCCGAATGACTTAGCACTAAGCGTGGTTGCGTTCTTTTTGGAGAGATACACAGATTGGAGTTTGGAAGTACGTTTGTATATTTTGGATGTGTTACAGTACCTACTTACCCACAAATTCTTTATGTTTAATAGTGAGTATTTTGAACAGAAAAGAGGAGCAGCGATGGGGGCTAAGTTTTCCCCATAGCTGGCTAATCTATTCATGGGGTGGTGGGAACGTACACACATATATGGACCAAGTAATCCATTCAGGGACAATATACACTTATTTTTCCGCTACATAGACGATTTGGTCTTTATAGTGGATGAGGGGTTGAATTCTCTGGAAGCCTTTTTGGAACATCTTAACGATAACAACATGAACCTGCAGTTTACAGGATATATAAATAAGGTAGAGATTGATTTTCTAGATGTCCATTTAAAGGCAATTGACACCAAAGTCCACACAGATCTGTTTAGGAAACCACTCTCAGGAAATACGTTATTAATGGCCAATTCAGGGCATCCCCGACATACCATCAAGGGGATCCCTGTTGGTCAGTTTTTGAGAATTCAACGTACTGTAGTACACATGAGTCATATGCTAAACAGACTTCAGTGCTATACCACAGATTCCTAATGAGGGGTACCCACGTTGGATGTTAGACAGGGCTATCAGTATCAAACTCCAAAGATAGAACTGACCTTCTGAAAAGCAGTCATGTTAGTAGTAATAAGAAAAGTGGGAGAAAAGTTCATACATTAGGAATAAATTAACCCTAACTACTGCTTTCAGTTTAGTTTGGAGAGATCAAACAAATTGTTTATAAATATTTGCCCATACTTTACAGTGATCAGACTTGTGCTGATATTCTTGGAGATGAGATAAATATAGTATCCAAACGTGCTCCATCTTTGGGCCAGTATTTGTCCCCTAGTCTCTATAAACTGGCCAAAAAAAATATATCAGCCGTACGACCAGATGTTTAAGGGACAGGTTCTATGAGCACCTGTATAGTGTTGGAAAAGACAGAGACAAAACCACAAGTTTGGGACGGCACTTTAAGGATGCTCATGGGGGGGATCTCACGGCCATGGGACTACAAGTTTTAGAAAAGGTTTATCTTCCCCTCTACTGGGTCTTTTGTCGTTGATGATCCCAAGGAAGCTGTTTGTTCCAATTTTGGTATAATATATTTGTGCACTCCTACAAGCACAATTATGGATTTTAAAGTATGGAATGAATGGTGCTTTCGTGTTGGGCGGTGGTCCTGATAGGATTAGGCTATACACACACATATATATATATTTGAGTCCATATGCCAGCACCATTCCATCAGATACACTTGAATAGTTATGATTGATGTGCAGTGGTCGGAGTAATATTTTGGATAATATGTTATAGGGCACAAGAGATGTTTTTTAAATCTTTTTTTTCCCCCTTTTTTTCCTCCCTCCCCCTTCCCTTTATTTTCCTTCCTCGCTTCTTAAAGAATCAACATATATTATTTCCACCATGTGATGCTTTCCTATGTGCCTCTCCAGAAGACTCTGTTGTATATCTTTTTTACAAAAAATGAGAATTTTTTGTCTTGATATTGTCTTATTTATGGCATAACCAGATTGTATTTGTACTTGATTATAGATTGTGTTGTCTCTTAGGTGCAAAGCCTGTTTTAATTAGTTACATCTCAGGATAAATTATTTTAATTATATGTTCATTGGTGTTATTTTACTCAGCTGTCTGGGGCGGCACCCTGTGTGGGTCCTGCCATAAATGGCTGAGCTTTTGCATTTGGCACTTTGTAATGATTAAGCTTGTACTTACCGAGTGAAACGCGTCTACCGACCTGTACTTACCTGTACCTGTACATGCCTTTGTTTCAATGAATTGCAAGCTGAAGAATTCACCTGTGGAGTGCTGCTCACCTGTTTTGTTTATGAAAGTCAATCACCTGACCTAAATCTGATTGAGCATGCATTTTTCACTTTCTGAAGACAAAACTGAAGGGAAAATGCCCCAAGAACAAGCAGGAACTGAAGACAGATGCAGTAGAGACCTGGCAGAGCATCACCAGGGATGAAACCCAACGTCTGGTGATGTCTATGCGTTTCAGACTTCAGGCTGTAATTGACTGCAAAGGAATTGCAACCAAGTATTAAAAAGTGAAAGTTTGATTTATGATTGTTAATCTGTCCCACTACTTTTGGTCCCTTAAAAAGTGGGAGGCACATATACAAACTGTTGTAATTCCTACACCGTTCACCTGATTTGGATGTAAATACCCTCAAATTAAAGCTGAAAGTTTGCAGTTAAAGCACATCTTGTTTGTTTAATTTCAAATCCATTGTGGTGGAGTATAGAGCCAAAAAGATTAGAATTGGTTTGATGTCCCAATATTTATGGACCTGACTGTATATCTGAAAATTGATCAATCCTGTTGTACTGGTGGCCTATCTCATTTCTTGAGGTCCAAAAATGTCAGGACAGTACCAAATATACCCCAAATGACCCCTTTTAGTCCAAAGTAAGAGGCATGGCAAGTTTTTTGAATATTTATGGACCTGACTGTACATACTATAGTTTGTGGACTCTATAACTTTCCTACAGACTAAATAATAACTGATTTTGGTTATTTTCACAAAGAAATGTTGCAGAATACAGTTTAGCCTAAATGTTATAAAGAAAGATTATTTATTTGCAAAATATTATAACAGAAACAAAGAAAAACATGTTTTTTTTTTTTTCAAAATTTTAGGTTGTTTTCCGTTTATTTAGCAAAAAATGAAAAACCCAGTCTCAGTCTTTCGTGATGTTTGCTTGTATGTCCTGTGACTGTGAACACTCAGGAATTACCCACTTAGTTATGACCCAGAGTCTATCCTTTTGTCGTTTTCTAACAAGGCGAAAGATGGGCCAAATTATTTAGACAAGTATAGAATAAAGGCAATTAAATGGTTCAGAGATAAAAATGTCCCATTGTCAAGTCACACAAACATATATATTTATGTAGTTTGCTTTTGAACCCTCTTTACATAGTATTTACTGTTTATTTTCATTTGGTTTCCTATTGTCCATTTTAGAAAAAGAAGCCTCTGGAGCAGGATTTCCTGACACGTCAAGCAGCTTGGAAGAATAAACCAACTGGACAGTGGTCAGGAAATTGTGAACATCAGTCTTTCTCCACTGCGGAGAAGGGAAAGCCCAGGCACTGACAGAATGTCCAAAATTACTAAAGTACAGCTTCATCTATATGCAGAAACAAATGACTTTAACAAAGGCATGTCTTTTTTATTCTTCTTTGTATTAATATTTTGATATGTACAGCTTTATCACTTTCTATAGTGCTGTACAAAGTAGGCATGGGATTGAGTCCATACACATTTTATTGGATCTGCGTAGATTCAATGACGCTCTTCAAGAAGTGCTTTATTATAAACCTACTTGCTCTATCTAAAAACAGTTTTATAAAAATGTGCACTGCAGAGATGATTGATACCACATGTAAAACAAACTAAACACTTGTTTAATACATAAAGCTGCAAACAAAATATCCTTTACCCTGAAATGTCCATAAAAACCCAGAGTGAGGAATGACCCATTTTATTATCCATGCGGGACAAATAAGCAGGTCCTCTTTACTGCCGCCTCAACCCGCTGCACTTATTAACTTTCTTTTTGTTCCTCTGCCACTTCATTTGTCTGCCAAGAGCAAAGAGAAAAATACCCATTTCAGCACCATATTGTCTGAAGCTTACACATACAATAGTTGACAACTCTCTACCTGCCCCATGTAGCATTGCAGGTGTCTGAAGAACGAGTCAGTAAGCACTAGTGCTGTCAGATGGGAGAAGGGCACATGCTTTTCATGCCCAGAAGTAATGTTTATCTCTCTGTGCTTTTTTTTACAGATGAGCTCAGGAGTGTTCTGACTGTAGTCAGGACCCACCTGAGTGAGCCCTCCTGGAAAGTGTCACTACACTGTGCCAATCATATTTGGCCGAGGCATTCCCCACTCCGCAGCTGTGTATACATGTAGGCAGATGCAGTTTGTATTGCCCACTTTAGGTGGCACTCGACCAAAGCGGCATTGCACAAGGGGAAAGAAGTTATGAGGAACTTGATTCCTCTGTGACTTCCAGCAGTCAGGGGGCAACAGCTGTCTGACTGTCCAACTGACTTTGGTGGCCATTTTGGGTCAGGCAGAATCTATTTAAGACTTTGGCTCCTGGGTTTGGCAAACTTTATAAGAGTGGGTAGTGAAGAGACAGGCTACCCGTGTGGCAGGGATAGTGCTTAGAGATAGAGAAAAGAACAGTGCATGGACTTTGTCTAACCTGCTTCAGGAAGCCTCCCCTTAGGATGTGGACCGGCCAGACCACATTCCTATACTCACTGCAGATGCTGTTGGCATCTTTCAAGTTTACAGACCGCTGTTACAGTTCATAAGTGGCTCCGGATGGCCGTGCCCTCCCGCTGGGCCTAGTTGTACTGTGTTGAACCTTGCTACAATATATTCCTTTTGCCTGTTCTGGACTCTGTGTTTTTACTGCCCGCTACACCACACTGCACCTTGCACACACATGCCCATGTATATGTGTGGCTGCAGGGTAGGGAATGCCCTGGGCGCAGATGATAGGCCCAGTGTTGGTGGCAGCTTCCTGGCCAGTTCACTTTGGTGGGTTTCCTACTAGGACCCCAGCAGCCTTCAGCACAACTGAAAAAATAAACAGGACTGTAAGGGTTAATTACTCACTAAGTATATGAGTAAAGGAATACATTTTAATACTGTAATACTTAACTTATTCCTCCCATTAATTTCCTTTTCTTTCCAAATCTCCAGATTGTAGATGGGCCCTTACCCAATTCATGTATCATGTGACCGCTGGTTGGAGTGCCTTACAGAAGGAGCTCCTGGGAACTGGTTGTGCAGAGTGGGTGTGCCTGTCAAAGTGAGAAATAAGGTAAGTATTGCCGTTTTTTTTCCTCTACCACTAGACTTAATGGGTATTTAACCATTGCAGTGTGGTGAGGCCCCATTGCAAGGTTATTTTTTCTGGTTCCCTGAGCTTTGAGGGATCAGCAGGGTGTGGATGGGGTTTAAGGCACCCTAGCGGGGACACTGGGACTGTGCTCACTAGTGCCTAAACATTAGGCAGGAGCTGCAGTCATGTGAAATCAGCATTAAGGCAGGACTCCAGACTTAGAAGCAAGCAGTACAGTTGCATAGTTAACCCCTTGTTATCCATTACTCCACAATCCCATCACCTCACTCCCAGTGACAATATCCGTATGTTACTATTGGACAAAGGAAACACGCTTCTCCAAAACTCCATGCTTGGTCTCCTTCCTGGGGCCCATTATATATCTCTCCTCTGACTCCAGGCTAGGTCCCTAGGTACTCTGTCTGTGTTCGATCCCAGTATATGGGGACCTGGTCACTAGTGAAGGGACGGAGCATAACACTCCTTCACTACCAGACCATCCATCAACCCTGCTATGTCATCCATTCCCTGACTGGTTGGCTGTATTACAAAAATGACACAAATATTATAGTCTTTAGCAATGACAATAAAGCCTTCTCTGGACAGCATTCAGCTCATTAGACATGTGTACTGTATCTTCTATAACTTCAGTCTTCTGTTTTAAGCCCTGTTCTTTCAATATGTCATGCATACACCCCTTTAGAGACTTCAGACCAGGCAGTTTAGATGGACAAACAAAGATCTTTTACTGAGGTAGTTGCAGGTAACAGATAACAGTTTTCAAAGACATCTTCCACACACTTTCTTATACAAATCGCTCTAAAGCCCCATGAAGTAATCATACCCTAGGCTGATGGCTACATCCAGTAAGAGTCCACAAGAGGTAGTAAACAATCTCTTAAAGTCCATGAACTACTAATAATCCACAAAAAGCAGTAAGCATGACTAGTAGTATAAGTCCATAAAGAGCTACAGACTCCAGACCCCACTGGAGCCCCGACAGGGCTACCACCACCCCCCAAGGGTCCAGCAGAGTAACAGATATATTTTGGCAGCCTTTCCCTGAACAAATCTCTAGGGCACACAATGAGCCCTTATTTATATATTTATATAGTATGACCTACAGGGGGCGGTAACCTTCTGAAAAAAATGGGAAAACCTGGCCAGCAGCATTAACCCTTTCTTCTCAGATACCACCAGCTTAGCAGGTCAACCTGAGTTCAACATTTATACATTGTAACAATTTTCATTATTGTTGACCCGGTTAATCTCAGAGCATGAACACAGTAGCAGAAAACATTTAACACTTTAGAACCCTCTTGGAAGTTGGAAGCACCTGCTTACAAGGGGAATGAAGAATTGGCGAGCATGTACAGCTGGAGGAAGTGGCAGTTAAAGTACTCAAAACTGAATCTTTTAATTTTTCATTTCAGATTGAGTAGGTAATGGTTAAAACCACATTTTTTTTTTTTTTTTGCTTGTCATATGTGTCCTTTTCAAGAGACTCAACAAAAATCTCTCCAAGGAAATTACAACCATCACTTAGATCAGTGGTTCTCAACTCCTGTCCTCGGGACCCACTAACAGGCCAGGTTTGCAGGATAACTGAAATACATCACAGGTGATATCATTTGCTGCTCAGTAATTGCAGTATTCTAGTCTTCATCTCCCCAAGGTAATACTGAAAATCTGGCCTGTTAGTGGGTCCCGAGGACAGGAGTTGAGAACCACTGACTTAAATGGTTGCCACTGGAACAAGTGTCACAATGGAAGGTTCCCCCCTATTCATGTTCTGGTGACAACTCCAAATTTTTGGATTTTCCCTTTCAGTTTTTGTGACAGTGGTCATCAAAACAGAAAGAAAGTGTAAATCTCACTAGCGGGGACACAAACAGCAATAAAATAGCTCAGGAGGAGGGCTACATTTTTATTACTGGAGTCTATGCACACAAGTTTTGTAACCCCCATAGGAAGGAATCGCCTTTTTTTGTTTTCTTAAACTTAACATGTAATACAATATTATGTGTATATAAAAGTTTATGACTATTTCTACTGATGATACAAAAAAATTGCGTGGCCGATAATTAAGGGAAATGCCATATCTTTGCCTCTGGCAACTATAGGCACATGCCTATGGTGCCAAATGATAAACCTAGCCTGCTGACAGGGGTCCTAACCCCTCAAAACTTTTTCTAAAATTAAGAAAACGCAATTAGCTTTAATCTCTTGTTGCTGAAAGATGTAAATTCTTGTTGTCGTACACCTAATTCTCAGCACAGCGAAATCACTGACCATAAGTAATACAATTACCGTCCAAATAACCCTGAGAGAAGGGATAGAAGCAACTAACTTTACCACATTTGAACACACCAAATGCCAAATTATGTGTTTTGCATGTAAATGACCATACTTCTGATAGGGTTACCCCTGTCTGTTTGGTCTCATTAATTTGCTCTACTTGCCTTTTATCTATTTTTGTCCCAGAAAACAACTCAATGTTTGCTGAGTACATCCTCAGGACACAGCTCTTGAACCAGCTAATATTCAAGAAAACTAAAAGCTGAGTTTTATGGTTGGCACTAAGAGAAGTGTTACTTTCTGTGGTTTGACACTGGCTGTCATAGGGATCCATTGACTTCAGAACTTTCTGAGTCACTGACCCGGAGTTCTGACTTTACTTGTGGCTTACTTATTTTTGGTCAGTAACTATAAAACCTTTAAAGCTAAAGAATCTGCATGACAGTTAAACAAGTTGCATTTTCAAAAGGTCTGCGTTGACATTCTGGGAGTGATTTACTAAAACTGGAGCACTCAGAATCTGATGCAGTTGTGCATTGTATCCAATTAGCTTCTAACCTTCTAACTTCATCTTGTTCGATTACGCTTTGACAATAAAACCTAGAAGCTGAGAAGGTTTCAGAGCTGCACCAGACTTTGCACTCTCCAGTTTTAGTAAATCCCCCCCTCTGTATCCATATTTACAGACTTCCTTTTAATTATGCTTCTGACAATCTATTTTGCTGCACTTGTGATTTTTCCATTTCAGGCATAACTATAACTAGACATGCTTTGTACATCATGACTACTCTTTGCGATGTTTTATTGAATTAGCCAATCAGCCACAACTTTATGACCACCCACGTAATATTGAGTGTAATATTGAGTAGGTCCCCCTTTTGCCATCAAAATTGCCCCTTTTGCTGCCAGCACAGCCCTGACCTGTTGAGGCATAGACACCACTAGACCTCTGAAGGTATGCTGTGGTATCTGGAATCAAGCCGTCAGTAGCAGATCCTTTAAGTCCTGTAATTTGTGCGGTTGGGCTTGTTTTTCCAGCCCATCCCACAGATGCTCGCTTGGATTGAAATGTGGAGAATATGTTTAAACCTTAGCAAAGTATATACCTATGATGATCATTGGTCAGCATTTAATGCTAGTACAGCTCCTTGGGATGGATATTGCAGCCCTGACCTGGCAAAGCTGTACAATAAATGCTCAATGGGCTGCAATTGTTGTGTTACACATCTCATTTAAGTGTGTGATTACCTGCATGTATTCTAAAGGTGGAAAGATGTATAAATATATGAATGGAACAAACAGCTTTCATAGCTGTGAAAATATGGTGGTGGTAAAAAATGTGCTCCAGTCCCCTTGACCAGGAGATTGGCAAATCCAGGAAGTAGGATGTGCTGGATCAATGCACAGGTTTCTATTACAAGATTCATGCATGAACAGTCAGGGCATGTAAACCAAGCAATGCTCAGGTCACAAACCTCCTCAGTTATCTTATTGGTCTAAGCGGTGTTACAGCTACACCAAGGACCGATAATATCCAACCTGGCAGCCAAGCTTTATACTTGACCACCAATATCTGTGACTCTCCTTAATCAAACAAACAAGGGAATGTTCAAGACCTGAAATGTTCCTTCCCTGTCTCAACCCTGCAGGGTTGTATGAGAAATACTGAGTTACACACTCACATTTTTGTAAATATTTTATTATATCTTTTTCATGTGACAACACTGAAGAAATGACACTATGCTACAATGTAAAGTAGTGAGTGTACAGCTTGTATAACAGTGTAAATTTTCTGTCCCCTCAAAATAACTCAACACACAGCCATTAATGTCTAAGCCGCTGGCAACAAAAGTGAATACACTCCTAATTGAAAATGTCCAAATTGGACCCAATTAGCCATTTTCCTTCCCCGGTGTCATGTGACTCATTAGTGTTACAAGGTCTCAGGTGTGAATGGGGAGCAGGTGTATTAAATTTGGTGTTATCGCTCTCACTCTCTCATACTGGTCACCGGAAGTTCAACATGGCACCTCATGGCAAAGAACTCTCTGAGGATCTGAAAAAAAAGAATTGTTGCTCTACATAAAGATGGCCTAGGCTATAAGATGATTACCAAGACCCTGAAACTGAGCTGCAGCATGGTGGCCAAGACCATACAGCGGTTTACCAGGACAGGTTACACTCAGAACAGGCCTCGCCATGGTCGAGCAAAGAGGTTGAGCGCACATGCTCAGCGTCATATCCACAGTTGGCTTTGGGAAATAGATGTATGAGTGCTGCCAGCATTGCTGCAGAAGTTGAAGGGGTGGGGGGGTCAGCCTGTCAGTGCTCAGACCATACGTCGCACATTGCATTAAATTGGTCTGCATGGCTGTTGTCCCATAAGGAAGCCTCTTCTAAAGATGATGCACCAGAAAGACCGCAAACAGTTTGCTGAAGACAAGCAGACTGAGGACGTGGATTACTGTAACCATATCCTGTGGTCTGTGAGACCAAGATAAACTTATTTGGTTCAGATGGTGTCAATTGTGTGTGGCGGCAACCAGGTGAGGAATACAAAGACAAGTGTGTCTTGCCTACAGTCAAGCATGGTGGTGGGAGTGTCATGGTCTGGGGCTGCATGAGTGCTGCCAACACTGGGGAGCTACAATTCATTGAGGGAACCATGAATGCCAACATGTACTGTGACATACTGATGCAGAGTATGATCCCCTCCTTTCGCAGACTGTGCCACAGGGCATTATTCAAACATGATAACGACCCCAAACACACCTCCAAGATGACCATTACCTTGCTAAAGAAGCTGAGGGTAAAGGTGATGGACTGGCCAAGCATGTTTCAATACCTAAACCCTATTGAGCATCTGTGGGGCATCCTCAAATGGAAGGCATAGGAGCGCAAGATCTGTAACATTCACCAGCTCCGTGATGTCGTCATGGAGGAGTGGAAGAGGACTCCAGTGGCAATCTGTGAAGCTCTGGTGAACTCCATGCCCAAGGGGGTTAAGGCAGTGCTGGAAAATAATGGTGGCCACACAAAATATTGACGCTTCGTGCCCAATTTGGACATTTTCCCTTAGGGGTGTACTCACTTTTGTTTCCAGCGGTTTAAACATTAATGGCTGTGTGTTGATTTATTTTGAGGGGACAAATTTACACTGTTATACAAGCTGTACACTCACTACTTTACATTGTAGCAAAGTGTCATTTCTTCAGTGTTGTCACATGAAAAGATAGAATAAAATATTTACAAAAATGTGAGGGGTGTACTCACTTGTGTGAGATACTGTAAGTATTACAACAAGGAACATCTTGCCCTTCCCTGTGTTTTTCTGCCTGAGGCTTAGGCCTGTGTGGTCTGTCCAAAGCCTAAGACTTGGTTTTCCAATTATCTACATATGTATTTAGTTATCTACAGAAAGCATTTACTGTATTATTCAATAACACATGAGTCACGAAGACAGTATGAATCATATTATAGGCAGGCACACTTTTTATTTAATGTTATTCTGGCTGGAAAAACAAGAAAAGGAGTTCTGTATTAAATAAAGTGGAATACTTCGCTGTGCATAAAGATCTGTCTGACATTAATGCCAGTTTTACTCAGCAAGGAAGCCACTGTAATCCAGTTTAAAAGAAGTCATGTTCAAGCACAATGTCTCTTTCAGAGATGTCTTTGATTTCAGCTCGTCTCTTCGGAACTGTCATGGCCACTACTGTGATGTAAGCATTAGCAGCTTCTGTGCAGGACAATTCTGCTATTGTATTAATTATAAGATGTGAATGACTTAGGTTCTATGTAATCATGTTGAACGTTTGTTAACGAACATAGGAATGTGATTGCAGTCTCTGAATCTGGCATTGGACATTATTTGCATTCAGATGTGGGAATACAATTTGAATAAAACAAGTTTTAAAGTGTATCCAAATACAAAAGCAAAAATATAAAATAGCGAACCTTACCAGTCATCGTAAGTGATGACTGTGTTGGCTTTCTTTGGGATCTTCAGCCATATAGCGTAGCCTGCCGGGATGAAGTAACTCCCCCATATGTGCACATGTTCATTCATCCTCAACCCGATAGATGAGCATGTGCAGCTTATGTAAAGTTATATCATACAACTAAAAATGAATACACACTATCCTGCACTTAAAGGTTACCACACTTTTATAAATGACTGTCTTCTGATAAGGTCCAATGATTTTCCTACCTGCCTTGGCTCCTAAAGAACGTTGCTTGACAGTTTGCTGCAAAGCAAGTGTTAACACTTCCAAGTGGACGTTTTCTTCATCTTTATTTTCTGTTCCCGCTCACCGATTAAATCTGCAACAGATCTCTCACATGCAATGTGACACAGGTAATCTGGGAAAAAAAGCTTTTTTTTCTTCAGATCTCCAAGTTTACACATGAGAGCCCCCTGGAAGGCCCTGGTGATGTGGCTGCACTCTACCTGACCAGTGCCTTGAAAAAACAGGAAGTCAAAGAAATCAAAATGTAAGTTCACTAAAATATCCTTATATCCTTATATTTATATATGACAAGTTTATAGATCAGGATGCGGAGCTGCATGCACCTGTGCTTTGAGAAAAAAACAATATATTTTTATGGTTAAGTCTTTGTGTATTTTGTTTTAAATCATTGACTGTATGTTGACATCATAAATGACAAAAATGATATCGATTGGATCAGTTAAGCAGTACAGTATTAAGATTACAGGTGCATGGTATACATACAATTGTAATAAAGGAATTGATGATGTTCCCTTGATAAACAACATAAGTGTTAGAGAAAAAAATGTAGCTCTACAACTGAAAATATACAGTATCTCACAAAAGTGAGTACACCCCTCACATTTTTGTAAATATTTTATTATATCTTTTCATGTGACAACACTGAAGAAATGACACTTTGCTACAATGTAAAGTAGTGAGTGTACAGCTTGTATAACAGTGCAAATTTGCTGTCCCCTCAAAATAACTCAACACACAGCCATTAATGCCTAAACTGCTGGCAACAAAAGTGAGTATATGCTGATTTTTGTAAATACCCCAAACTTCTCCTCTTAGCACTAGGAGCCAGTCAGGATCTTCTACATGTACAGACAGGGAATATTCTTATAGAACAGTGGTTCTCAACTCCTGCTCAACTCAGGTTTGCAGGATAACTGAAATGCATCACAGGTGATATCATTTGCTGCTCAGTGATTGCAGTATTCTAGTCTGCATCTAACCAAGGTATTACTCAAAATCTGGCCTGTTGGTGGGTGCTGTGGACAGGAGTTGAGAACCACTGTTATAGAAGGTATAATACGGAGAAGCTGGAATCACCAGCCAGCTGCTTGTAAACAGTAAACCGGTCTGTATTGTTTTTAAAATCAAACAAGCAAAACAGATTTCTTCAGCCAAAAGTAAATGCAAACAGTCCACAATTCAAAACAACACACTGGCCCATCGCCAATATACCAGTCCCACACATGAATCTAGGGTTGCCGTCTGCTTTGGGGTGCTGCAAAGGGTGCTGGAGTCCAGCAGACAGTGTCTTAATCTCCAGACTTTCTCGCAGTTGTGAACCACTCCACTCCACCTCAGACAAGTGACTCTTTCCTATATCCTTTCAGGCCTTCCCTGCAGGTGAATTAACCCTTTTGGGACCAAAGTCCCTGTAATCAGCGTTCGGGGGCTCTTTCCTATCCAAAGTCTTTCCAAGCCTCCGAATTCCGGGTTTCAAATAAGGATTTACCAATCTTGAGAGAACTGCAAATCTGTCCTCTCCTCTCCAACCAAACTACACCAGAACCCCTCACCCTGCAAGGATGAGAACCCCTGAGTAGCCAAAAGGACCACAACCCAAGTAACGGGGAAATATACTTGCCAGCCAGGACCCATCCCTGGTGTCCTGTACAAAGGAAAGAGAAGACGGAGAGAAGGGTGGTGTGTTGCTGCTCTTTCGCTGTCCAATCCAGTGGATATACTCCTCTATCACTTGTTCTTTTGAACTAAACTATTAGGGAGGAGCTATAGCGGTGACTTTATCACACCCGCTGCAGTGTCTGCATGTGATTAATTGTTTTATATGCGATTTTACTCCTGTCTTCTCACGAGTAGTTTCAACCTTTATTAAAAAGCCTAGATTTTGAATTACTACACCATGAGTTCCTCCTTTGTCTCTCCCTTTTGCAGAGCCCACTGTTGAACATCCTGGTGGTTTGGTAACCCATCCTGGAATCTTGGCTCTTGATTTCTATCCATCCCATGAGGATACTGGGATAAAGTGCAGTCAGACCCCCATCTTTGGGTCAGAGTAGCTGAGCCCACTGTTCAACATTCTGGTTGCATGTTAATCCATAATGGAATCTTGGCTTCTGATATTATTATATTATTATACAAGATTTATATAGCGCCAACAATTTATGCAGCTCTTTACAATATAACAAGAGACAATACAGTAACAGTATAATTCAAAACAAGAGGGGCCCTGCTCCTGTGAGCTTACAATCTAAGAGATCTATTCAACCCATGGGGATACTGGGATAAAGTGCAGCCAGACCCCCATCTTGGGGTCAGAGTAGCTGAAGCCACTGTTGAACATCTTGGTTGTATGTTAACCCATACTGGATTCTTGTCTCTTGATATCCATCCCATGGTGATAATGGGATAGAGTGCAGCCAGACCCCCATCTAGGGGTCAGAGTAGCTGAAGCCACTGTTGAACATTCTGGTTGTATGTTAACCCATACTGGATTCTTGTCTCTTGATATCCATCCCATGGGGATAATGGGATAGAGTGCAGCCAGACCCTCATCTAGGGGTCAGAGTAGCTGGAAAGCGGCTTGAGAGTTGGGTGTGCACTTTTGGGTATAAAAATTTTGCTATCCACACTGAAATATGGATTTTTGTTCATACATAAGTATAAATGAACTTTTTGCACTAGAGCACTTCTCTTCTTCTTTTTTTCTGATGTACTTTACTGGATTATTTATGAATATAGTTACATAGTTATATAGTTAGATTGTCAGCTCCTTGAGGGTAGGGACTGATGTGAATGTACAATGTGTATGTAAAGCGCTGCGTAAATTGACAGCGATATGTAAGTACCTGAAATAAATAATAATAAATAAATAGTTAGTCAGGTTGAAAAAAGACACAAGTCCATCTAGTTCAACCAATTAAAAAAAAAGAAAAACGCAACACAGACCATATATTACTAGTTACCCTGGACCTACAATTTTCACCCCCTTCCTCCAGCCCACAAACATCCCAGATGGCTAACATAACGTTCCATTCCTTGAACAATTGATACCCCGACGAATCTAACCATTCTACATTGGACAAAATACACCATACATAAGACGCAACCCATTTTCCCCATGAACCAAATGTTAAAAGGTCCTATATGATCTACAGAACAACACTCAATAATATGTAATCTCCTAACTAATATAGACACTTTACTAAAGTTGTGTTTGTTATTATGTTATTATTAACTTTTCATGTGTTTTCTCAATAAAACATTTTTGAAACAAAAAAAGAAAAGAAAAAATATATATAACCATACATACCCATATACAGAATCCTTCACTCGCAGTTGATCCAGAGGAAGGCAAAAAACCCCAGCAAAGCATGATTCCATTTGCTATAGCGGGGGAAAATATTCCTTCCTGATCCCCTGAGAGGCAATCGGATTCACCCTGGATCAACTTTACCTAAAAATGTTAGTACCCAGTTATATTATGTACATTCAGGAAAGAATCCAAGCCTTTTTTAAAGCAATCTACCGTGTTGGCCAGAACCACCTCTGGAGGGAGTCTATTCCACATTGTCACAACTCTAACTGTGAAGAAACCTTTCCGTATTTGGAGATGATATATTTTTTCCTCTAGAGTAGGCGTAAAGAGTGCCCCCTTGGCCTCTGTGATGACCTTAAAGTGAATAACTCAACACCAAGTTCACTATATGGACCCCTTATGTATTTGTACATGTTGATCATCTCCCCCCTTAATCTCCTCTTCTCAGGAGGCAATAAATTCAGTTCCTCTAATCGTTCCTCATAGCTGAGCTCCTCCATGCCTCTTATCAGTTTGGTTGCCCTTCTCTGCACTTTCTACAGTTCCCGATATCCTTTTTGAGAACTGGTGCCCAAAACTGAACTGCAGATGAGGTCTTACTAATGATTTGTACAGGGGCAAAATGATATCTCTCTCTGGATAGTTACATATTTTTAACACATTCTTCTTTACAGTTTTTGAAATGTAGGGATTTCTAACTCGATTGAATTTATGCACTGTATATTGCTAGCGCATTACGTTTTTCATTATTATTAATCCAGTGGATACCCAATTCAATTAATCCAATTCACTGCCCAATCTAATGAATTCAATTTAATGTCCAATCCAATCCAACGTGCAATCCGATAGGGGTGTGTTCTTAGAAAGCTTTATTACCACTGTCATAGCAGACATGGTCTGGCAGGGTATTTTTGGATCACTTTACTAGCTGCATAGAATTACAAATCTTTTTGGCAGGTAAAACTGTTCCCAGATATGCATTTCATCTGTTTAATTAGTTGCTTTAAAGTGTGGGATTTTACTGCTTCTCTGAGACACTAAACAAGGGGTTTATTTTATTCCATTGGCAAACTGGAACTTGTAATATGAAGTATACTTGCATTCGCTCCATGAATAGTTTCTTTTACACATTCCATCTCCTGGGTTTATACACAGCAGGATTTTCTACGTTTACAGTTCATTCTGGCTGCAGCGTACAGTCGCAGCTCTGCAGCAGGGGGAAAAGGAAATAGTCTTCAGCTTTTAAATACACTGTGCCTAAGAGAGAAAAAAGAGAGGACTGCAGAGCGCGGAACATTCAGCCTCTCACCCCATATGAAGTATAATGTTCAAGGTCAAACGGTTACCTTATTTTATTTGGGGAACAAATCACAGAGTCTCTTCGTCATTTTAGGGTGTGAAATTTCGTTGATTAATTTGTCTACTTTACGTATAGACCCTTGTCAAAATGGACGGTTTTTCTAAACATTAAGATACGTCGATCATTTCACTAGGTTTTTATGGGAC